>CM059298.1:12860000-12980000 GCA_030340665.1 Neosalanx taihuensis
GGATTGAGGTAGATTAGCCATGGCAAGCTGTGTTTGGGACAAGATCACAGATTAGGGCCTCTAATGTGTGGACCTGGCTCCCTCTCTGGCCTCCAGATTTGGGTAGCAACACCTTTCTCTCACCCAGTCAGGGAGCCGCAACACTTCGAACCCTCCCTCCTTCCCTCTGCTGCCATCTTCTCTCTCTCCCTCTGATCGGCTCTTCACATTCTGTCTTTGTGAAACCATTCCTTCATCCATGTAGTTCCAATGATCTATCGTCTCACTGGTTTACTGGCTGGTGTCTTCCTGGTGTCAATATTTCCAGCAGGTATACACACACTACATGGCAAAGGTTACCTGTCAATATATGTATTGGTCCGTGGATCAGGGAATGTGGGTGTTTGTGTGTCTGTGTGTGTGTGTGTTTGTGTTTTAATGTGCAAAAGAGCGAGGAAAGAGATTAACCCCATGCTATCCCCAATCCCTGGTTATGAGTTTACAGCGTCTGTCTGGGCATCGCACTGTTTAAACAACAATCTAATTAATCCTGTCTTTATTAGTTTCAGTGAACTGGGAGGGAGGGTGGGAGGGTGGAACAGAGAACTGGGAATGCTGGCAGGGAGAAAAAAAGAAAGAAAGGTGGGGGTAAAGATGGAGATGTTGGAGAGTGGGGGGGGGGGGGGGCGGGGACAGGGATTTGAGAGAAATCTAAAAGGCAGTGTTTTCGACCTTTAGACTGAATGGAGATGAATGTCTGAGAGAAGAAAATGAGATGCGTCATTTAGGGGCCCCGTCACACAGACTGAAGGTAGAGGACAATAGAGAAAGTCTCCCAGAGTGGAGACCTATAGACAGAAAGAAAGACCTTACAAGCTGTCTACAATTAGTACACGAATTTAACAACCCTCCCCCCCTCCGCTGGACAGTACATGAATGGGCCTCAAACGATTAAACGCGCTGTGAGGATTTGGGGAAAGTCAATTGAAATCCATCACTTCGATGCCAGCTGTCTCATCATTAGTTGACTACTGCCACCAAGTGTCAATGATGAAGAATTTCATTCAGGCTTTAAAGGTCTTCCAATACGTCAATCTTGTTTGATGAGGAGATCTTTCATGTGGAAAATCCCGGCAGCAGGGAGACTGAGGCGCTAAACAGCCTCAGAGCAAATGAATGGAAAGGTTCTTCACCCTCCTCTTGACTTGGAGCTGTTCTGTTCAACCCTTCATGATGCTCATCCTACGATCGTGTTCTACATCTGTGTGTTCTGGCCTCTCATAATAATAATCACACATTTGATTTTCCAAAGTTCCTTTCTTGGCACTCAAGGAAGTACAGCAACAACAAAAAAACACAGCAGCAGAAAAATTAGGAACAACATTAAAATAGGGAGTCAGTTGACTCAACGGTTAAGGCGTTGGGCTTGTGATCGGAAGGAGTTCAAGTTCGATTCCCGGCTGTGGCTACATGACGTTGTGTCCTTGGGCAAGGCACTTCACCCTACTTGCCTCAGGGGGGAACTTCCCTGTACTTGCTGTAAGTCGCTCTGGATAAGAGCGTCTGCTGAATGACTGAATGTAAAATCCTTCCCATGAGCCTGTCTGTGTGTCTCCAGGCTGTTCGTCAGGAAGTGCAGCTCTTGCCTGCAGGTGATTGGTCGCTCGGAGCTGATCATGCGCGTGCTGGGTCAGGTGTACCACCTGGGCTGCTTCAGCTGCTGCGAGTGCGAGCGCAGGCTGCAGCGGGGCGACGAGTTCGTGCTGAAGGAGGGCCAGCTGCTCTGTCGAGGGGACTACGAGAAGGAGAGAGAGATGCTGGCCGCCATCAGCCCCACCCCCACCGAGTCAGGTAAAGGAAGTGTAACTGGGGAGGAAGCTATTTAAAACACGCATGGTGTTGATGGTCAGGTTTCGACAGCGGCCCACTGTAAACACAGCGTGTTTCTCTTCCTTGCCCCTCAGTGAAGAGTGAGGATGAGGATGGCGGAGGTGGTTCCGCAGGGGGAAAGGGGGGAGATGATGGGAAGGAACACAAGCGCTCCAAAAGGCCTCGTACCATCCTCACCACGCAGCAGCGACGGGCCTTCAAGGCCTCCTTTGAGGTGTCCTCCAAACCGTGCCGAAAGGTCCGTATACTGTGTTTCTCTCTTTCTTTCGCTCTTTTTTCCTTCTCTCTTTATCTCTCTCTCTCTCTTTCTAGCCCTCTCTCTCCCTCTCCCTCTCTCTCTCCTGCTCTCCTTCCCTCTCTCTCTTTTTCTCTCTCTCTATCCCTTTCTCTCCACCCTTCCCCTCTCTCTTTCTCCCTCCCTCTCTCTCTCCTGCTCTCTCCCCCTCTCTTTCCCTCCCCCTCTCTCCCCCTCTCCCCCCCTCTCTCTCTCTCACCCTCCCCCTCTCTCTCTCTCTCTCTCTCTCTCTCTCTCTCTGTCTCTCTCTCTCCCTCTCTCTCCCTCTCTCTCTCCCTCTCTCCCTCTCTCTCTCTCCCTCTCTCTTCTCTCTCCCTCCCCCTCTCTCTTCCTCTCTCTCTCTCTCTCTCCCCCTCCCTCTCTCTCTCTCTCTCCCCCTCCCTCTCTCTCTCTCTCTCTCTCCCTCTCTCTCTCTCCCCCTCTCTCTCTCTCTCCCCCTCTCTCTCTCCCTCCCTCTCCCCCTCTCTCTCTCATCCATCCAGTGGACTCTGTGTTTCTCCACATCGAAGGTTAGGGAGACCCTGGCAGCAGAGACTGGGTTGACAGTGCGGGTTGTTCAAGTGTGGTTCCAGAACCAGAGAGCAAAGGTGAGACGACACACACACACACACACACATGCACACGCACACACACACACGCACACACACACACGTCCGCATTATGAGCCTGACAGAGTGAGCTTGGCTTGCAGATGAAGAAGATTGCTCGCAGGCAGCAGCAGCAGCAGCAGCAGCAGGAACAGGAGCAGCTGGGCGGGACCAGGAGAGGACCGAGCAGAGGAGGACGACAGAGCAACGACGACAGTGAGGGTAAGAAGAGAGAGAGGGGAAAATTAGTTGTCAAAACAGCTCATGCTTGTAAGAAAAAGAAAAAGAGGAGTACAAACAGAAAAACAGAGTTAATACATCAATATAAACACCCTGCTGGTCCCAATAAATAAGTCCCTAAAATAACCACTAAAAATAATCCACTAAAAGTAAACAATCCGCTAAAATAGTCAAATAAAATTAGCTAAAGGTGAGGAGACAGTCTGTTTCTGATGGAGGTGGGGAGTTGATTCTCGGTAAAGGTGAGAGTGAGAGTCCATAATGGATAAGGTACAGAAGGCTCAAAGGATTGCTCTTCCCCGTCCAGATGGATCTAGTAGCCATGGACTGGACGGCCTGTTGGGATACCCCTCTCTACCCCGTCAGCAGCTGCTGGCTCTGGATCCCAACATCTACGGAGGAGAGCCGTTCCGTCACGGGCTCACTCCTCCCCAAATACCCAGCGAGCAGCTGCACTCCTACGGTAAGAAGGCTGAGGGCTGAGGACGCAACTTCCAAGGAGACTTTTCTTTCTAATCCTTCTGTTATTGTGTTCATCTATTTGTGCCGCAATCCTGCCGCCGACAACGCCAATTGATGAAGAAATTGTTTTGTCCGTCTCTTCATAAACAGTGACAGTTCAGTTGAGTTCTGGATTAAATAAGTATTTAACAACCTGCAGATTGGGAGAGTAATGACCAGACCTCTGGCAACAAAATGAAGACAGTACAAGGCTTAGATCTCAATCATGGCTCTCTCCCGGATGAAGGCAAGAGAGCATTCTTTTATAGGGCACAAGAATGTAAACATAGATAGTGACAGTCAGGCGGTAATGACGTTACAAAGGTATTCAGAGAAGGTGTGTTCAGTAGTGATTCATATAAGTACACAGGAAATCTTATTTCTTCCACATTATATTCCCAATTCCACATTGTGGAAACTCTGTTTCCTTTTAGACTCCGAGACGGTGTTCCACGACCTGGACAGCGACGGAAGCCTCAGTCACCTTGGCGACTGTCTCATGGCAACCGCCGACGGCGGGCTTCTGACGACGCGGGTGGGAAATCCCATCGACCGCCTCTACTCCATGCAGAACTCCTACTTCACCTCCTGACCCAGCTGAACTCTGACCCCGGCTCAACTCCAGCTCCACCTCATCTCAGAGAAACAGCCAATGGGAGGGCCACTTCGAAGACCCCGCAGTTCTATAGAGTGCAATGGCAGCTCAATAAACCACGATTGTGACGTTGTTGTTTGACATCCCTCGTGCAGGGAAAGAAAAAAGAAATCCGGCCTGTACGCTCCCCCATCTTTCTATAGAAATCGATGCACATTTCGGAATCACGTGCTGGCTGTGAACATTCACAGGAAGTTGAGTCAGTGCAGTCAATTCATCTGTATACATGATGCATCAGACATGCTAGTCTCCAGATACTCATAAGCTACTCATGAATTCATTCATTATTGACGGTGTTGTGGTATCGGGTCACTTGTGGGCAAAGGTTGCTTAAGGTCTTTGTTTTGAAACGGACACGGTCGACACTGATGCATGGATTCGGTCTCAGTTGATCCTTTCGTGCTTTCTTGCAAGACCATCTTTACATGGGTGGTATATGGAGGCCAATTTCAGCTAGGGGAGGGTTCGTGATTGGAGGATGTGAATACCATAGATCAGGGGTGTCCAATCCTGGTCCTCGAGGGCCACTGTCCTGAAGGTTCTAGATGTTTCCCTGCTCCAGCACACCTGATTCTAATGAAGCGTCGCTATCAAGCTCTGTGGAGGTGTGCTGGAGCAGGGAAACATCTAGAACCGTCAGGACAGCGGCCCTCGAGGACCAGGATTGAAACAGAAGGGTTGTTGGGTAATTTGACCTCAGGTTAGAGTGTATGTTTATGTTCCCTGAGGTCTGACTCAGGGGTCGCGAGTGACACGGGACAAACGCACAACGTTTCCACCAACGCTCCTCGAGAGAATGTGTGACGCTCGCGCATTCTGACTGGTTCGAATGTCGCTGCCAATCATAAATTGATCATCGAGACGGTATGAATCAAGTTCATATGCGCTTGGGAACAGGGTCCTTTCGAGGGAAGTACGGAAACAGGGTCGTGTTAAAGAAAGTATCGATTACTTTTCTGTTAGTCCTTTTTTATACTGTGAAGTATTCATGAAGTTAGCTGTTCAATACTAATAGGATTCTACAAAATATACCAATATGATGTTATAATGTACAAAGTGTGTTCAAATGAATGTGGTGGAAATGAATACTGCATTAGCCTATAGATATAGTCACTGTATTAATTATTTCTCTCTTAACGCCTAAAATGTAATTGTTAACTTGTTAGATATTTTGTACCTGCTCCTATGATGTTCAATTTATTTATGCTGTTGCATGACATAGTCTATAGTGTGTATGTGAGTCGAATTCTAATGTACAATGTTTAGATTCACTGTAGACATAAAGCACTGATGATATTTTATTAATCTAGTCGTCTGGGACATAAGAGACCATGGACATGGACTGAGATACCTTTTTTGGATAATGAACTTCTAGAAGAATAATTTACAGACTGGAATTTCTGTGGCTGTAAGTTTTTGTGTTGTATTTTCATGTCTGACTTACAGATTATTAATAATGACTAAAAGCTAGGATCTGTGAAAATTATGTTCCGTTACTCTATAGTGGAAACAGTGATTGGATGTTTTGTTTCTTTAATATAACTTATTCACCTAGGAAACCACACTATCCCAACATTATTCACCCTGACCTAAACCCAGATGTGTGGTGATGCAAGGCCTCCCTTTCTTCCAAGTATGAACAGGAAATAATGCTTCTTTTTTTTTTAAGAAGTCTTATGCTTCATTACCCTCCCAGCCTTTAATAACTGAACCAAAGAGAACTGTTCTGCTCAGTGGTCAAAGAGCTCATAACTCAACATCCTCCCTCTGCCTCTCTCTCTCCCTAATCAAACTGGTTCTGACCAATCAGAGCCGGCCGCCCCCTCTCCCGCCTGCATTCTTCCCAGGCTCAGTTCTCCTCAGTCGGTGGATCGCCAAGTAAGATGTGTGGGAGAGATATGACAAATTCCAGGGTTTCATTTCTTTTTTTTTTTTTTACTCAAAGGCGAGGAGAAGGGAGTGTAGGTGTGTGTGTGTGTGTGGGGGGGGGGTCGACAGGTCTAGCATTCAACAGGTGGATGAGTAATAAGACTAGTATTGGTAGAATAAGACTAGTATTCATAGAATATAATTCTTCTCAGTATTATTACTCAAAATATTCTAAGTTGTCCAGATAGCAGGAAAGGAGCGGTCTGCTTCATCCTTTCAGATGGTGAAGATCTCAGGAAGCTTTTTAGTCACAGAAAAAGAGTCCAATCGATTCAAACGTCAAACAGTGAACATGTTCCCTTTTCATATCAGCAGACCAATACAAAAACGTCCCCTTTGACACGAGTTCATCCGCAGGGCATCCGATTGGTCAGTAGGGCAGCGGAGAGTCTTCAGCTCTGGAGCGAAGGATCCTACGATGGCTGAGGGACTGGATCCACTGCTGAGAGGGGGGAACCACCAAAAACCTGGTTAGCAAAACTAGACGGAGAAGTCCAAACTCTGTTTGAAAGCTCTGGACCTCTGGGAAAGGATGTCATCGGATCCTAACCCAACTGATCCTAGGATACGGTCAACTCACCAACCCCAGCCAGGTCAACGGTCTCGGCACAGCCCAGGAAGCGTGCCACATGAGGGGAGCAGGAGGTAGGAGTGGCCTGGTTGTCTCTGAGGCAGCGCTCAAAGTCTGTGAACTCCTTGGCGCAATCGGACCTGATCTTCTGGATCACTGGGCTACAAGAACATGGAAGAGAGACCGAGAGAAGGAGAGGAATGTGAGGAGGTCATTGACTGATCATGCATGTAACATTCGGTCCTTTAGCAGACGCTCTCTTACCCAAAACGACTTACAGTAAGTACAGGGACATTCCCCCCCTGAGGCAAGTAGAGTGAAGTGCCTTGCCCATGTACACAATGTCATGTTGGCACAGCCAGGATTCGAACCTTCTGTTTACTAGCCCCGCTCCCTCCCTTAAATATATATATGTATACACACAACATATAGGGCTGTATATATATATATAGCCCTTTTCGCAAACAATATCACAAAGGGCTTCATAAAGCCAACCTAAAGGTCTTGAAAACAGAGATGGTCTTACTGCGAGGATGTGCACTGTGCAACCTGCATTTTCAGGTCTTGACACTGATTCTGCCATGTCGATGGGTTGGAGGCCACGCATGCCCCATATGCTTCCATCTCTTTATGGCAGAACCGAGTCGTGATGTCCATCGCAGCCTGCCTGATGATGGAAGTCACCGGTAGATTCAGACACTCATCACTACTTAATAGACATGTTAAAAAGATTGAATTAAATCGCCACCGGTTAATCTCCTCTAATGTCTCCAAAGCTTAGTAAAGACAATGCTTCCCTAGAAACAGAACAAGAACATGTATGGATTATATCGTGAATAATGTTACAGAATAAATAACCTTACATGTTTACCACGCAGACGATAGGAAATATTTCACGACATCAAGGTTACAGCTGAACATGTGTTAGTGACTGCCGGACACACCCACCTCTGCTGTGATTGGACAGTAGACTGTGAGCGCTGCTAGGATCTGCAATTTCATTGGTTCAAATTGGCCATCAATCTCCTATAAGGGCGCGCGTGGACTTCTTAAAGGGGACATTCGCCAATAAGAAATGTTCAATCCCAAATTCCTAATTTGGCTCAATAACGAAACCGTTTCGACGCATATGCGTTGCATTTAATGTATTTGAACGAACGAGGTGATTTTGATGTTCGAAATGTCAGTTTAGAAATGATCGACGCCGGAAGTAACCTGCCGTTGCGTCGCCGTACGTGGTGACGTACCCGGAAGCGAGCTGAACGCGAAAGAGAAAGAGATTCGGTAAAGTGGAGCCGAACACCGGAGCAGCTGAGGGACCGGAGGATCTGTCTCATCATCACCGAGGGCAACAGCAAAGGGGGTGGTGGTGGATAGAGGGGGGGAGGGGGTGAAGAAAGACGAAACGAACGATGAACGAGACGACGAAAAAGGGGAATGTGGCTTCGGACGGGATGCGGGGACCGGGGGAGCCTCAAACGGCCCCTTCCGCTAGCGACGAGCTCGTGAGCTCCGTGACGCTCTACCGGCGCAGGCCCCGGGTGCTGCACGGGACGGTTCTCCCCTTTATGGGCTTGTTGTACCCGGGCTGGCTGTATGTGTGGCTCGGGGTATACGGTGCATCAGAGTATCCGGAGGCAGGCCTTCTGGCTCTCGCCGCCATCGGGATCGCGCACGTCCTGACAGCGCTGTCCGGTTACTGGTCCGTGCACGCGCACTGCTGGCTCACCTGCTCCAAGGTAAAGGGATGGATGCTGGCTTGCGATGCGATCCTGACTCTGTTTCGTCATTATATTAACGGATTGGGTTAGCAATCATTTTACTGAATGATATTTTTGGGCTGTGGAAGGCCAGTTTGGTTGGTTTAGTTCTAGATCTGGGTCAAACCATCTAGTGTTTATTAACCAGATTGTAGTGTGGGAAATGCTCACCTGTGAATTATCGCACCCAGGAGCCAGACCCTCACAAGGCTACTCTGGTGAAAGTGATCCCCACCCCCAACAACGGTTCAGCAGAGCTGGTGGCCCTTCAGTGGGACCAGGTGAGTGACTCCATCACCCTCTGTTCTGGAAGAATGTCTGAGAACGATCACACCATCGTCCGCGGTTTGTCTCCATCTGAATGCCGACCATCTGTATCCATTCTTATACTTTGTTGGCGGATTTTGTGAGGATTCTAAACGCAGTGCAACCTCTTTTCTCCCCCCCCCCCCCCCCCCCTTGTTTCCAGGATGAGAATGGCGAGGAGATCTTGTCCTTCGAGTTTCAGAAGATCCGTTATACCTATGACAGGAAGGAAAGGAAATGCTTCCTTCCTGTGACGTTTCCTGTCTGTCAGCCAATGGGCTTGTTCCAGTCCTGGCGTGGTTACCAGGAGGAGGCGGAGCTTCGGGCCGCAGAGAAACGTTACGGCACCAACCGTGCTGAGATGATGGTGCCAGACTTCCTGGAGCTCTTCAAGGAGAGGGCCACAGCTCCCTTCTTTGTATTCCAGGTGTGTGTGTGTGTGTGTGTGGTTGTGTGTGTGTGTGTGTGTGTGTGTGTGGTTGTGTGTGTGTGTGTGTGTGTGGTTGTGTGCATGTGTGTGTGTGTGTGTGTGGTTGTGTGTGTGTGTGTGTGTGTGTGTGTGGTTGTGTGTGTGTGTGCGTGTGTGTGTGTGTGTCTGTGTGTGTGTGTGTGTGTGGTTGTGTGTGTGTGTGTCTGTGTGTGTGCACGCGCTTCGTAATGTTACTGAGGAAGAGACCATTGTCTGCGTCTGCTGGCTGAGCGGTTAGGGAGTCAGGCTAGTAATCAGAAGGTCCCCGGTTCGAACCCCGGCTGTGCCAACATGACGTTGTGTCCTTGGGCAAGGCACTTCACCCTACTTGCCTCAGGGGGGAATATCCCTTTACTCGCTGTAAGTCGCTCTGGATAAGAGCGTCCGTTAAATGTAAAATGTCTTGAGATTTTTCAACAGTAAGTCACAGCTCAAATGTCTGTATAATGTTCTGTGAATGGCATAGCCTGAATTGCAGCTGTTATTCCAGCCCAGCACTCATTTGAATACGTTCTGTCCTCCTCCCAGGTGTTCTGTGTGGGACTGTGGTGCCTGGATGAGTACTGGTACTACAGCGTCTTCACGCTCTTCATGCTGGTAGCGTTCGAAGCTTCTCTGGTCCAGCAGCAAATGAGAAACATGTCTGAGATCCGCCGCATGGGAAACAAGCCCTACATGATCCAGGTAGCAGAGCCTCTTATTCTGATTCCACCTCGCCAAACCACAGCCAAACCCCCATTTCAGCCTCCAGCAGCCATTGTTCAGTAACAGTCTTAATGTTTATCTTGTCAGGTTTACCGAAACAGGAAGTGGAGGCTGGTGTCCAGTGATGAACTTGTCCCCGGGGACATTGTCTCCATAGGTAAGGTTCCCCCTCTGTCACCTCCTCCAAAAGTTCAGTGCTTGAGCGTCCGATTGGCTGGCTGAGCCTTTTGCTTCCTGTGCTGTCTAGGCCGCTCCCCTCAGGATAACTTGGTACCGTGCGATGTGCTGCTACTGAGGGGCCGCTGCATCGTGGATGAGGCCATGCTCACCGGAGAGTCTGTTCCCCAAATGAAGGTCAGGCTGAATCTAGAATGAATGGAAGAATTCATCACACTGACTGTTTCCAAAATGATTTCAATGTACCGATTGTGTTGGCAGGAGCCTGTGGAGGAGCTGGATCCGGAGAGGATCCTGGATCTGCAGGGAGATTCCCGCCTTCATATCATCTCGGGCGGGACCAAGGTCGTCCAGCACAGCCCCCCTCTCAAAGCCAGCGCTGGATTAAAACGTAAGCACAGTCTGGGGATCCGATTCAGTCATTTTAGCAGACGCTCTTATCTAGAGCGAATGGAAGGAATGTTGGATAAGTAAGGAGTCAGACGGCTCAGCGGGTTAAGGCGTTGGCGTCATGATCGGAAGGTTGTGAGTTCGAACCCCGGCTGTGACATTGTGTCCTTGGGCAAGGCACTTCACCCTACTTGCCTCAGGGGGGATTGTCCCTGTACTTACTGTAAGTCACTTTGGATAAAAGCGTCTGTTAAATGAGCTATTATTATTATTATTATAATTCACAATATGTTTAGTGTATATTTAGTATATCAATCATCTTGTTCTTGCTCTGCAGCTGTGGACAATGGCTGTGTGGCGTACGTGATGAGAACTGGGTTCTACACCTCTCAGGTAGGGAGATGCCTCCCTCTCTCACGCCTCATCTCTGACGTGAATGAACTTTATTGAAACGAAGAGAGCGAGGTCGTTGGGATGTGTTGAGTGAGCCATGTGTGTCTTCAGGGCAAACTGCTGAGGACCATCCTCTTCGGAGTGAAGAGAGTGACGGCCAACAATCTGGAGACCTTCATCTTCATCCTCTTCCTCCTGGTGTTTGCGATTGCTGCTGCTGGTTATGTCTGGATAGAAGGTGAGATGCTCGGACATGGATCCTCATTTCATCGAGTTCAACCCCCCCCCTGGACTGGGCACGCTTGAATTATGACAGTGTCTGCATTCCTGGCTCTGTCTCTCTGTATCTCTATCTCTCTCCCTCTGTATCTCTCTCCATCTCTCTCTCTCTGTCTCTCTCTCTCTCTGTCTCTCTCTCTCCCTCTCTGTCTCTCTGTCTCTCCCCCCCCCCTCAGGTACTAAGGACCCCAGCAGGAACAGGTACAAGCTCTTCCTGGAGTGCACGCTCATCCTTACCTCCGTGGTTCCCCCCGAGCTCCCCATTGAACTCTCCCTCGCAGTCAACACCTCCCTCATCGCCCTGGCCAAGCTCTGTGAGTCCATATGGGTGTGCCTGTGTGCCTGTTTGGTGTTGCATTGGAGGGAGTCAGGTGGCTCAGCGGGTTAAGGCATGGGCTCATGATCGGAAGGTTGCGAGTTCGATTCCCGGCTGTGGCTACATGACGTTGTGTCCTTGGGCAAGGCACTTCACCCTACTTGCCTCAGGGGTTAATGTCATTGTAAAACTTGACTTATTTCAATTACTTTTTATACAGTTCTATATCGTGCCCCCCTTATTGTTATTGTTATTATTACCCTGCAACTCTGTGTGCTGTACTTTACCCTGCTGCTGTTGTGAACTGCAATTTCCCCCCCTGGGGGACAAATAAATCTTATCTTAATGTAAACCGTTGGCCTCACCGCCCCTGCTCCCCCCCCCTCAGATGTGTTCTGCACAGAGCCCTTCAGGATCCCCTTCGCAGGGAAGGTGGAGGTGTGCTGCTTCGACAAGACCGGAACTCTGACCAGCGACAGTCTGGTGGTCCGCGGAGTTGCAGGGTTAAAGTACGACCTTCCTTTTTCACAGCAAAATATTGTGTAGTTCTGCGTAGTCGTCGGTTCGTCAGCACTCCTGTGGTCGTCCGTGGAAGGATCTCTTGTGTGTCAGCATTCTCTCTGTTCACAAACAGGGAGGGGAGGGAGGTGATGCCGGTGTCTGAGATCCCCGTGGACACTCATCGGGTGGTGGCCACGTGCCACTCCCTGGTGACCCTCGATGATGGACAGCTGGTAGGTGACCCGCTGGAGAAAGCCATGCTAACTGCGGCAGACTGGACCCTCACCAAAGGTACATAGTGACCCTTGACCTCTGAGTGTTGAGGTATGTATGTTGTTTTTTTTGGGGGGGGGGGGTTCAGACCTTTAACCTTTTCTCTGTGGGCAGATGAGAAGGTGTTTCCTCGCGGTATCAAGTCTCCGGGTCTGAAAATCCACCAGCGCTTCCACTTCGCCAGCGCTCTGAAGAGGATGTCCGTCCTGGCCTCCTTTGAAAAACTGGGCTCCTCCGAGCTCAGCTACATCTCAACTGTGAAGGGGGCGCCGGAGACCCTGAAGGGAATGGTACAGTCACTCACAAGACCCCCTCCAAAACCAGGTAAATACACCTCAGTGCCATCACCCCTGGAATAACCTTGGTATCCTTCCAGTTCTCAAAGTGTCCAGCCAGCTATGATGACGTCCACAGAGAGATGTCCAGGGAGGGAGCCAGAGTTCTGGCTTTGGGCTACAAAGAGTTGGGACACCTTAGCCATCAGCAGGTACCTGGTCCTTGTGTGTGTCCCCCGTGCCCCCTGCCATGCACCTCCGAACCTCAGACTAACGAGGGCTCTGAACAGGCTAGCTCAGAGCGAAGCTAGCTGAACTGACTGGAACCTGTGCGTGTGGGCGTCCAGGTGCGGGAAGTGAGCCGGGATGCGCTGGAATGTGACCTGCAGTTCGCCGGCTTCATGGTGGTTTCCTGTCCGCTGAAGACCGACAGCAAGGCGGTCATCAAAGAGATCCAGGAGGCGTCTCATCACGTGAGGACATAGCTTAGATCAGGGGTGGGCAATCCTGGTCCTCGAGGGCCGCAGTCCTGAAGGTTTTAGATGTTTCCCTGCTCCGGCACACCTGATTCTAATGAATGGGTCGTTATCAAGCTCTGTGGAAGCCTGATAATTAGTATCAGGTGTGCTGGAGCAGGGAAACATCTAAAACCTTCAGGACAGCGACCCCCGAGGACCAGGATTGGACACCCCTGGCTAAGATACACAAGGGGGTCAGGTGTCTGAGCGGTGAGGGAGTCGGTGCTCAGAAGGTCCCTGGTTCGAACATGACGTTGTGTCCTTAGGCAAGGCACTTCACCCTACTTGCCTCAGGGGGGAATGTCCCTGTATTTACTGTAAGTTGCTCTGGATAAGAGCGTCTGCTAAATGACTTAATGTAAAATGTAAATGGTCTCCATCAGGTGGTGATGATCACAGGTGACAACCCCCTGACTGCGTGCCATGTAGCCAAAGAACTGCACTTCATCCAGAAGGAACACACCCTGATACTCCAGACCGGACCTAACAACGGTACGTCCCACTAACCCACAGTGATGAAGAGTTCCTCATCGTCTGTACAGTCCTGTCTTGCCAGACTGAAGCCTTTTCTGCGTTTCAGGAGAGTGGCAGTGGGAGTCTATAGACGGGAGCGTGTGCGTACCGCTGCCCCCTCCCTCGGTGCCCTTGTTCACCCATCAGTATGACCTCTGTGTGACCGGAGAGGGGCTGGCCAGGTTATCCAGCGACCTTCAGCTGCTCCACGCTCTCCTGCCTCATGTGCAGGTGTTCGCACGGGTCAGCCCCAAACAGAAGGTGGGTTTTTCTCCCTCCTTGCATTGACCTCCCATTGGCTGTACTTCGTCTGCTGTTCGTACTCATCAGAATCAGAATGGGGTTTATTCGCTATGCAAGATTAACAAACATAGAATTCACTTTGGCAGGAATGAGCAAGCATGGAACATATATGTGGCATACTAATAAAGTAAAAATAAAAATGAATACAGTGTAAAATACACTACAGATATGATACATATAAACAAATAATACAAATGATACAAATAATACAAATGATACAAATAATACAAATGATATACACTACAGATATGATACATATAAACAAATAATACAAATGATACAAATAATACAAATGATACAAATAATACAAATGATACAAATAATACAATTGATGCAATAGTACAAATGATACGGGTAACATGGAAGTACAAATAACATAGGTACAGAGTGGAATGGGTATATATAGTAGGTGGGGGGGGGGGTATATACACAGTAGTGTAAACAGTAATCCATATGTCACTGTGTTGTTTCAGGAGTTTGTGATCACTAGCCTGAAGGGCTTGGGCTACGTGACCTTGATGTGTGGAGACGGGACCAATGACGTTGGTGCGCTCAAACATGCCCATATAGGTAAGACTGTCGAACCTGCAGCGCAGTGTCATTCTGGGTGAAATCTTAGAGGGATCAAGCCTTCTCAGCTGTGGCCCCACAGTACTGGACTAGTGTTCAGCTCATCATCAGATCCTCTTCCACTATTGATGTTTATCTTTTGAAGTCATATTTATGTAAGTCATATTTGAAAACACTATCGCCTATTACTATCACTATAGGCCTAATCGCCTATGATGCGATTGTAATACAGTACAGTAATATTTACATTTCACATTTAGCATACGCTCTTACCCAGAGCGACTTACAGCAAGTACAGAGACATTCCCCTCAGGGGAGTAGGGTGAAGTGTCTTGCCCAAGGACACAACATCAAGTGGCCTTTTCCGGGAATTGAACTCACAACCTTCCGATTGCTAACGTGACACCTTAACCACTCAGCCACCTGACTTATCCTTTCCCTTATGTTTACACGTTAGTTATTCCGGTATCTTACTTTGCCTTACAGCACTTATATTCTATACAGGATATGCTATAGAACACACATGTGAAGGTATGGGCGTCAGATAGCTCAACGGTTAAGGCGTTGGCCTCATGATCGGAAGGTTGTGAGATCGAGCCCCGGCATGTAGCTATGTGACGTTGTGTCCTTGGGCAAGGCACTTCACCCTACTTGCCTCAGGGAGAATGTCCCTGTACTTACTGTAAGTCGCTTTGGATAAAAGCGTCTGCTAAATGAATAAATGTAAATGTACTGTAAGTCGCTTTGGATAAAAGCGTCTGCTAAATGAATACATGTAAATGTATGGTTTAATGGTTGCTCTTCATAATTCCTCAGGTGTGGCTCTGTTAGCCAACGCCCCAGAACGCATGCCAGAGAGAAGGAAAAGAGGAAGAGACAAGGAGATAGCCGTCCCCGAGTCCAGACCGCCCGTCGCTAGTTCAGGGATGAAGATGACGTCTCGGGCAGCCAGACAGAGGGTGATGGCCCAGAGAGAAGAGCAGCTAGCCGCACAGAAGGTGGGGAGCCCATCAGACTCAAGGTCTTTGCCGCTCCGATCATCCGGTCCAGGGGGTCACCAATCTTTTTGAAACTGAGAGCTACCTCCTGGGTTTTAAGTCATATGAAGGGCAACCAGTTTGATATACGCTCCAATTAAAAAAACATATTTGTTCAGTTTGCCTTTAGATACACATTATTAATAATTATTGATACTGATCTATGTGAAGACACTGATTATGTTAATGATTTCTCACTGTAAGAATTATTATGAACATATATATTTTTAAGATATTGTCATTTTGACATTTATATACATGCAAGACTATTTTTAGTACAGGCCTGCGGGCGACTCGTGGTCCTTGGGGGCTACCTGGTGCCCGTGGGCATCGTGTTGGTGACCCCTGATCCAGTCTGTTTTCCACGGAATAGAGAAGTCCATAGACGATTCTAAACCCCTTAGCGGTTGACTTTGTTTGCAGGAGAGAATCAGCCAAGTTTTAAGAGAGCTGGAAGAGGATCAGATACAAGTAGTGAAGCTGGGAGATGCCTCCATCGCTGCCCCGTTCACCTCCAAGCTGTCTTCTATACAGTGCAGTGAGTAACAACCTCACACACCCAAACACACGACAGCGGATCAACTGTTTCTGACGAGCGTGCTCTCGTCACCTCCTAATAAACCGGCCTGTCCTTCATCTCTTCCCTCCAGTCTGCCATGTGATAAAGCAGGGACGCTGCACGCTGGTGACCACCCTGCAGATGTTCAAGATCCTGGCCCTGAACGCTCTCGTCCTGGCCTACAGCCAGTCCGTGCTCTACCTGGAGGGGGTCAAATTCAGCGACTTCCAGGCCACCTTGCAGGGCCTTCTGCTGGCTGGCTGCTTCCTCTTCATCTCGCGGTCCAAGGTGAGGTTCCACAGTGTCAGGGAGAAGCGTTCTGATTGGATTGCAGCTCAAAGGCAGCAGCACGCCTGGCCTAAATGCATCCGCTCGGTAGCTGATTTGAAATGCGTGTATTGCCTGATCCTGAACTGCAATTTCCACCCCCTGGAGGACAAATAAATGTTTATCTAATCTAATCTAAATCTAATCTAATCCCTCGTGAAAGAACTATGTTGGTGATCATCACATTGTTTCTACTTCCAGCCCCTGAAGACCCTGTCTAAAGAGAGACCCCTGCCCAACATCTTCAACCTCTACACTGTGTTGACAGTCCTGCTCCAGTTTGCTGTTCATTTCTGCAGTCTGGTCTATCTGTACAAAGGGGCTCAGAGCCGAAGTCCCCCCAGGTATGCATGTACATTCCCCCAGTAGGTCAGGGGTCGGCAACCCTGGGTCCTCGAGAGCCACAGTCCAGAAGGGTTTTAGATGTTTCTTCTGCTCCAACACACCTGATTCACATGAATGGGTCATTATGAGGCTTCAACAGAGCTTGATAACGACCCCTTCATTACATTTACATTTATTCATTTAGCAGACGCTTTTATCCAAAGCGACTTACAAGAGAATCAGGTGTGTTGGAGCAGGAACCTGGCTCTCGAGGAACCAGGGTTGCCGACCCCTGATCTAGGTTGTCTGGTTCATTTCATTTTCATTTATTTATTCATTTAAACCATTCATTCATTCTTTCATGATTAAATGAATCATTTAATTCATAGCAACATAATAAAAATATATCAAATAAAATACATCTTGAACAGAGATGATGAATGAAAGGGCACAGAAAGAAGCAAAAGCTTATGATATCTGCCCCTTATCTACAGAAATCGTACACTTGCGATACGTTGTAAACAATAACATGTCCAGTCTGCCTTCCTTGATCTCACCTCTATCTCCTGGGGTGGGGTTGGTGTTTTTTGTTGTTGTTGCAGGGAAGAAAAGTTTGCAGATCTATATAAAGAGTTTGAGCCCAGTCTCATAAACAGCACGGTGTACATCATGTCCATGGCCATGCAGATGGCGACGTTTGCCATTAACTACAAGGTACTTTACTCTCCTGCCAGTATCTATGTAGAAAGACACCACTGACACGTTCCATGTAAAGGACCTGCTGTGTCGTCTGACAGGGCCACCCTTTCATGGAGTCTCTGACTGAGAACCGGCCCCTGCTGTGGAGTATCGCCCTCTCGGGGTTGGCCATCGTGGGGCTGCTGATGGGATCGTCACCTGAGTTCAACGAGCAGTTTGCGCTTGTCGATATTCCAACCGAGGTGAGCGTGAACAATCACAACAGGGATCCATTTTTCAATGCTATTTCTTTAGTCAGGCTTTATTTGTTATTTTTTTCCACTCATCCACCCTGTCTTGTTCCACCACCTCTGCAGTTCAAGCTGGTAATAGCCCAGGTGCTGGTGGTGGACTTTGTGGCTGCTCTTCTGGTCGATCGTATCCTGCAGTTCCTTCTGGGCAAGGGAGCCCTAAGGCTGCCTTCCTGAACTGTGGCCATGACAACAGCTGCCCCAAGCAACCGATTCCCTTGTCAACCAAACTGTAAAGGGAGAGAAGGAGACCTTTTGGGTGGAGAAAATGGCTGTTGTGGTACGCTCCGAGACAGCTGAGACAGACAGGCATGGTGCACAGTACTGCTCACTCCTGAAAGAACAGCCCATCTCTCTTTCTCCTCAGACCTTCTGTTTCCACCGCAAGCAACGTGTATTTAAATTCTCTCTATCTTTGTGGCACACAATGCTCTGTTATCCCCCCCCCCCCCCCATCTCCCTTTCCACATCCTTCTACAGATGGCCAAGAATTGCAGTATTGTGTGGAGTGGGTAACTGTGTCAACCAGTGAGATGCAAACACATGAAAATCAGGGGCGTTTCTCCAAGAGAAATGCGAAGTGTTCGGGTTTTTTTTCTCTTCTCCCCCCCTCTTGATTTTGTAAAAAGACAAATCTCTTACAGACTTATAAAATACTTAAAAGATACCCGTCTCTCTGGTTTTATTTTCCATTCACAACCAGACGCTTCTTAGTAATACCTGTAGTAACAACCTTGCACTATGGAAAAACATTTGAATAGGTTATTATGTAGGTAGATGTGTAAATATGAATGTACATTTATTTTATAAATCAATATTATATGCTTTATGACCAGTAATAATTCTACTGACAACTGTATGGAGTTCTATTTAGCATAGCAGGAAGACAAATCAACGTGAAGGTACGTTTAATGATGACTATCGAGCGTCGTATGCGGTGGTAAAGAACTACAGTTCCCGTCATGCAAAGCTTCGTAAAGGGGCGTGGCTACTTGGTTTCCTTGGGCGCGGGCAGATTTGGATGGAAAAATGGCGGAGTTTGGATCAGAAGTGAACAGGTATAATAATAACTCGGCTATATTTCATTCTTGAACCGTATAAACCATTTTTGTAAGTTTTGTTTTTAATACAAAATATTCCAGCACATAGTTCTGAGAAGCGTTTCTTTATAGCAGATAAGGGGGCACTTTAGATTGCTAGGCTAACACATCGTACTGTAGAGTTCAAGCTTAACTCAAACCTGCTAACGTTAGCCTGCTAGTTTGCATGTCACTGTCAGTACATTAGATTAAGAGTTAAACGTTATTAAATAATGAGTAAATGACAATATTATTTGAAATATCTTTTCAGCGGTTGCGAAGCTGATGTCGATACCCAGGGCAAGGTAAGACGTCCGAAGGATCACATATCAAACACTATGCTCCATCTATCCACATAACTACACTTCAGAATCAGAATTTTATTCGCTATGCAAGATATACACAGAATTTACTATGGCAGGAGAGAGCAAACATAGAACATATATGGAACATAATAAGGGTAGATAAAAATAGAATACAGAAATGTAATATAAAATACTAATAAGATCAAAGTGAGCACTAGCTGTACAGATGGGGGGGAATATAACTTCTTTTTGTTTACGCTCGTACATAGGAAACTCCCCAGGGAGCCAAAAGAGGCAGCTCCGTTAGTCCAAGTTCACCTCCCCCACAGAAGTCCCCTCGCATCCACTCCCCTCCACCCTCCACCCTGCTGTCAGAAGCAGCAGAGCAACAGATGGAGCCCAGCAGAGGAGCTGTAGAGGAGCAGAACCCGGACCCGGGCGGTGTTCAGGGGGACGGGCCTTCCCTGAGTCCCAGCTCCCGCAGGAAGTCCTGGAGGAGGTCAACCAAAGGCAGACGGTCCTTACCTGCTCTCCGTCACCCGTCTCAGGGTAAGCTGCCCCTCAGGTTACTGGATAGAATAGAATAGATCTTTATGGTCATTGTCACAGGTACAAAGAGATTGAAAGTGCTTATAGTCAGTGCAAGAAGAAAATCCTAATACTAAAATGACTAATAAGTTTTAAAATAACTAGAATAAATAAAAATAAATATACCTGAGCCATTAAAATGTACTCAAATAAGATTAAACATATACAAAAAAAAATGTTTGCTAAAAGAAGATTCATAAAATAACATAGACATACAGTGTTTGAGGTGTAATGCATTTGGGGACGTTTAGCAACTCCAGCGGAAACTGAATCGGAGTACATGTGATGTTACTGACCGCTTGATCTCATCCCTCAGCTCTCTGCTGTAGCGTTGACCCCTCCTTACCAGAGGAGGAGCGGCTGGATCAGCTTCTGGAGGCCTCAATGAGAGTGAGTGAAGGGGGATGATGCTGAGGGAGTTCATCGGAGGCCATCCCTTCTGGAACGGTAGTTCTCATAGGGACAATACAGATGATTGTTTGACCGATTTCCCTCTTGTTTTCACAGCTAGCTTTACAGAAAACTAAGGACTCGCTGCACACATTACCCAACGCTTGTTTGGAATCGTTTCAAACCCAAAGTAAGTACAAGTCCTAGTGGTTGACCCTGGTTCCCCTTCTCCTCGTGATGTTACTGTAAGAACATTTAATATTGACATCATTAACATCCCTGTTATGTTCCTCGGCTCAGTGGACTCAATACTAAACGAATGGTGCCGTCTGGCCAAAGACAATCGTAGCAAATCAGAGTGTCAGCAACCTCCATCAAGTACCGACAGGTATTTAAGTTACGCCTTTTATATTATAACCTGTTGTATCTTCTATATGACTGTTTTTTGTTATTTTACTATTATGCATTTCATGTCTACTTAACTCACTTATTTTTTGCAATACTGTAATTCTGTTATTCTCCTCAAGTGCAATAACTGTCTATAGGTCTACTTAACTTATTTTTTATTTTTTTATACTGGCCTTTATCGTGCTCAACTATTGTTATTGTTATTATTGCTATATTTTTTACCCTGCTGCTGTTGTGAACTGCAATTTCCACCCCCTGGAGGACAAATAAAGGTTTATCTAATATATTCATTCTGAATCTTCCCCTTCTCGTGGTTTTAGGGACCCTGCGATACAGAACGCTATAGAACAGACCCAGAAGGCCATCCAAAGGTACTTTCATCCACCGCCTTTTCACTGCAGCATGTCCACATCCCCTGTGTGTTCGTATTGACTCAGCTGAGTCTCTGTTTCTAACGCCTGTGTGGATCTAGGTTACAGGTGGAGAACTCATCCTGGGAGACCCTGCTCAACAAACATCGCAGTAAAGCTGATGAACTGGCCGGGTGAGCTGCTGTAGCAGGAACTGTCACTCACTGCAGCCTGACTCTGGATCTACATTTACCTTTAGTCATCCAGCAGACGCTCTTATCCAGAGCGACTTACAGCCAGTACAGGGATGTTCCCCCCTGAGGCAAGAAGGGTGAAGTGCCTTGCCCGAGGACACAACGTCATGTTGGCACGGCCGGGATTTGATCTCTCAATCTTCTGATTACTAGCCAGATTCCCTTACCACTCAGCCGTTTGACTCCCAGCTTGCATCTAATAGCGATCTGTCTTGGACCATGCTCTATATTGCGGTGTGTGTGTGTGTGTGCACTCATCTCTATTCTCTCTCTAATTTGTGGTCTTCCTCCCTGCAGACGGGTGGAGCAGGCCCAGCAGGCTGCTGTTCCGCTAGACCCTGCCTGCCTGTCCCAGTCCTCCCAGAGCCAGATCCTCCTCAGTAAACCAGACTACCAGAGTGTACTGAGCAGGCAGCAACCCTTGCTGCACACTATAGAGCTGGTGGTGAGTACAAGGTGCAGGGACTGGATTTAAACCAAGTGTGCTTCGATGACGCCGGAAGAGCTCAATTGTGGTGCGATACTCCCTTTTTAGATGGACTCTCAGTGTAAGATGGTGAGGGGACTTCTATCCATTCAAGGACAAGCAAACTTACTGGTGAAAGAGACCAGTAGTCAGCTGGGTAAGGAAACTGACAGTATCTTGTTTGTAATTTATTTGGTCCGACATGAGACAAATATGGTTGTGTTTCCTCCTCAGCTTCGGAGGCAGGATTCCAGAACCTTCCCTCCGATCCAATCAGGAATCTGCTGGCTCATCCCGTTCCCGCTCTGCTGTCTTAATCACGAGTCCAGGTCATCCAGGTTCACCCTGTACTGCTAGACCAGTCTGTTGTTTCCATGTCTCATTTTTCTCTGCATCTTAGGGGAATGTGTATTGTAGTGCATGCTGTTGTCCACCAGGGGGCAACACTACCCTTTATTAAGGATCCTATTCCATTAACCTGCTTAGTAGATCTCGTAGGATTGGGTGTTTTGTTAAACTGTGCTTTTTCTTTCTTAACTAAGAACAGCAGTAGTCATAGATTGTACTAATCTGAATCTACCCTCCTATATTTTACCAAGTTGTTCTGTATATGTTGCAACTTTATGAACATAAAGAATTTACTTAAAAGAGATATAACTGTTTGTCTTTATTTTATTATCCAATGTTTTCCATGATGAGACATATCTTTATGTCTACATCTGGTTGGATGCTAACTGTATTTCGTTACCCTGTACTTGTACCTGTGTAATGACAATAAAGTTGAATCTAATCTAAATCTTTAAATGTATAACTACTGTGCCACAATGGAATTACCATCTTGATTTGTGGAATGAGAGACAAGCCACAGTAGCTAGATTCATAAAAAATGCAGCCAAATGGGGAAAATCGAAACATTCAACACTTTGCTCTGCAAGCCGGTCACATCCACTGAACATGAAGCCATTCTTCTCAGCACATTGCTCTCGGTTAACACTGGGATCCTGGCTTCCTGTCCCTTGCGGCCATTTCCCTCTGTATTATTCAGATCCACTTTCTTCTCTCCAGCGCCAAATTTCTTCCACCTCCTCTGTGTCCCCTGACCGTTAGAATACCCCCTCCCCCACACCATGACTCCTCTCGCGTTCTGCTAGGTCACTGATGCAGAACGCAGCTCTGACATTATGCAGTGATTCTCATCCCCCCCCCCCCCCCCCCCCCCTCGCACCCCTAAAGACTCTCAACAGCTAAGTTCTCTCATCGTCCGTCCTCACAGTCTTATCTGAAGAAAACAGGATCAGGTCTCCACAGATCGTCTATCCAGTCATCTGGTGATAACGTACAACCTCATTTTCTCGTTCCTTTTTAAAAATTCTTATAGTCAAATTGGCTTCCACCCGCCTGTACTTAACTGTACCGCTCTGGATGGTTTCTTACAACTCTTTTCACTTCTGTTTATGCAAGTTTTTTCTCTCCTCATCTCTGAAGGATTAGGCTGGTTAAAGCTGGTTAGGTTAAGGTTCAAAACATCTTTGAAGCCCCCTGTGTCATCCCTAGTAAGAAGGGCTAGATCGATTTGAGTTTTTTTTCCGATCAGGCAATAAAACGACTTCATCTGTCTAATATGAGAATTAAGCAAATTATCAAAGACACACAGGTCTGAGAGGACAGGATAAGGACAGGACAGGCAGGACAAGGTGTCTTTAGCTTCCTTCGGTTAACGGTCCTTCAATTTCTCTAATCATATGCAGAGAAACTGATTTAGCGTATTTTATTTTACTGCCTGAAACAAGGACTGGTTCTACCCAACAACAGGGGGTACCTTGTGAGTGATGGCCATGTCATCAGTAAACTAGCAATTATAGGCAGAGCTGTGAGCTTTACCAAGTGCTGTTAGAAGGGTATGTTTGTTTATCTTGCATAGCGAATAAACCTCCCATTCTGCTTCTGATGGTGAATCCTGCTAACCCTCCGTGGAATATGGTAATGAGCCCTTTAGCACAGTTGTGCTCGTTTCAACGTTTCAAGCGCCTGGAACTCTACAACAGCAAAGTCACTACTGTACACTCCAAGTCCTCTGTTTCATATCCAACTTCAGATTGATTAGCTGCAGATTGTGGCAGAGGGACGTGCAGAGAGTCAGCATAAAGCGCTTGGCAGTTCTCTAGTACTGGTCTTCATGCACACCCATCATGTCCATGAGTCCATTCATCCCGCCATTCATCTGGGAAAGCTGTCTCTATCTTCTGAGTGATGAACTACGTCCCAAAAAAACGTCCACGTTTGCAGAAAAAAAAATGAGGACACTTGTTTTCAATCTGCTCCGTCCACATTCTCGCACCCTAAAGACAGATTGGATGAAGCCGATTCATCACGGATGCTGCTGTAATATGAGGGGCCTACATTTTCTGACACTTTATGCTGCAATCGGATACTTTATTGATTTATTTGAGTACCTGGTAAAATTCAATTGAACAGATTTTTATCAATGGGCAAATCAGGGCGAATAAATTACTTAATGCAATCAAAACGCATCTCTCCATTCATTATCCACCCCTCCCCCCTCTTAGAAAAAAGACTAGGAAAACAACATTAAAACAAAAATTGCCCATAAAATTACACGTATGCACCCTATATAAGGTTTATCAATGTAAGCGTACAATTTCAGTATATCCACTGAAATTATTGAGTGAAATTGCTAAATTTGTGCGACTGGACGACTGTAAAGTCAAAACATTTCTCAAATGAAGGAAATAATTGTGATCAACATCACAATAACAAGACTAACAGACTTTCAATGTCAATATTGTGATTGTGGTTTCACCAAATGATCTTTAGACTGAGACACTCAGAAGGAGGCTGTTCTTAGTAGGTTAACTTAACACATGATGCGTCTTCATCATCATCATCATCATCATCATCATCATCATCATCATCATCATCATCATCAGATGTTTGTTTGCTTATTTTGGAAACAGTCTCGTATCTGAACGGTGACGCTGACCGCCAACAGTCTTGTCTCTGGTCCAAATATAGCAGATAGAAGAGCTGATCACCATTAGGTTGTTGACCTAAATGAGCTAGTCTGGTATCTAACTGTGGATCCAGCTAACAACTAGCAACACTCAGAGCTAAGCTAAGCTAACTCCTTATGAACACACACACAAACACACACAAGCACACACAAGCTAGCCTGCTAACTCCTTATGAACACACACACACACACAAGCTATCCTGCTAACTCCTTATGAACACACACACACAAGCTAGCCTGCTAACTCCTTATGAACACACACACACACACACACACAAGCTAGCCTGCTAACTCCTTATGAACACACACACACAAGCTAGCCTGCTAACTCCTTATGAACACACACACACAAGCTAGCCTGCTAACTCCTTATGAACACACACACACAAGCTAGTCTGCTAACTCCTTATGAACACACACACACAAGCTATCCTGCTAACTCCTTATGAACACACACACACAAGCTAGCCTGCTAACTCCTTATGAACACACACACACACACACAAGCTAGCCTGCTAACTCCTTATGAACACATACACACACAAGCTAGCCTGCTAACTCCTTATGAACACACACACACAAGCTAGCCTGCTAACTCCTTATGAACACACACACACAAGCTAGTCTGCTAACTCCTTATGAACACACACACACAAGATAGCCTGCTAACTCCTTATGAACACACACACTAGCTTGCTAACTCCTTATGAACACACACACACACACACACAAGCTAGCCAGCTAACTCCTTATGAACACACACACACAAGCTAGCCAGCTAACTCCTTATGAACACACACACACACACAAGCTAGTCTGCTAACTCCTTATGAACACACACACACAAGATAGCCTGCTAACTCCTTATGAACACACACACTAGCTTGCTAACTCCTTATGAACACACACACACACAAGCTAGCCAGCTAACTCCTTATGAACACACACACACAAGCTAGCCAGCTAACTCCTTATGAACACACACACACACACAAGCTAGCCTGCTAGTTCCTTATGAACACACACAAGCTAGTCTGCTAACTCCTTATGAACACACACACACAAGCTAGTCTGCTAACTCCTTATGAACACACACACACACACACAAGCTAGCCTGCTAACTCCTTATGAACACACACACAAGCTAGCCTGCTAACTCCTTATGAACACACACACACAAGCTAGCCTGCTAACTCCTTATGAACACACACACATACACTAGCCTGCTAACTCCTTATGAACACACACACACACAAGCTATCCTGCTAACTCCTTATGAACACACACACACAAGCTAGCCTGCTAACTCCTTATGAACACACACACACACACACACAAGCTAGCCTGCTAACTCCTTATGAACACACACACACACAAGCTAGCCTGCTAACTCCTTATGAACACACACACACAAGCTAGCCTGCTAACTCCTTATGAACACACACACACAAGCTAGTCTGCTAACTCCTTATGAACACACACACACAAGATAGCCTGCTAACTCCTTATGAACACACACACACACACACAAGCTAGCCAGCTAACTCCTTATGAACACACACACACAAGCTAGCCAGCTAACTCCTTATGAACACACACACACACACACACACAAGCTAGTCTGCTAACTCCTTATGAACACACACACACAAGATAGCCTGCTAACTCCTTATGAACACACACACTAGCTTGCTAACTCCTTATGAACACACACACACACACACAAGCTAGCCAGCTAACTCCTTATGAACACACACACACAAGCTAGCCAGCTAACTCCTTATGAACACACACACACACACACACACAAGCTAGCCTGCTAGTTCCTTATGAACACACACAAGCTAGTCTGCTAACTCCTTATGAACACACACACACAAGCTAGTCTGCTAACTCCTTATGAACACACACA
Organism: Neosalanx taihuensis; assembly: GCA_030340665.1. Lineage (NCBI taxonomy): Eukaryota > Metazoa > Chordata > Actinopteri > Osmeriformes > Salangidae > Neosalanx > Neosalanx taihuensis. The sequence continues at coordinate 12,886,415 of CM059298.1, forward strand.
CACACACACACAAGCTAGCCTGCTAACTCCTTATGAACACACACACAAGCTAGCCTGCTAACTCCTTATGAACACACACACACAAGCTAGCCTGCTAACTCCTTATGAACACACACACATACACTAGCCTGCTAACTCCTTATGAACACACACACACAAGCTAGCCTGCTAACTCCTTATCAACACACACACTAGCCTGCTAACTCCTTATGAACACACACACACACAAGCTAGCCAGCTAACTCCTTATGAACACACACACACACACACACACACACACACACACAAGCTAGCCTGCTAACTCCTTATGAACACACACACATACACTAGCCTGCTAACTCCTTATGAACACACACACACACACACACACACACACAAGCTAGCCAACTAACTCCTTATGAACACACACACACGCACCCACACTAGCCTGCTAACTCCTTATGAACACACACACATGCTAACTTGCTAACTCCTTATGAACACACACACACACATACTAGCCTGCTAACTCCTTATGAACACACACACACTAGCCTGCTAACTCATTATGAACACACACACACATGCTAGCTTGCTAACTCCTTATGAACACACACCCACACACATGCCAGCTAACTCCTTATGAACACACACACACACACACACACACACTCACACATACTAGCCTGCTAACTCCTTATGAACACACACACAAGCCAGCTAACTCCTTAAGAATACACACATACTAGCCTGCTAACTTCTTATGAACACACACACACACACACACACACACACACACACACACACACACAAGCTAGCTTGCTAACTCCTTATGAACACACACTCACTCACACACTCACTCACACACACTAGCAGTAACTGGTGCTGCTCTCTCTTCCTTCAGTAACAATGACCTGCTGTGTTTTGAACAGCAGCTCTGAACCAGAGGATCTTTATTTATATCTTTTTGACGTCGCTTGGCGTTGTTGACTAAACGTGTTTGTTTTGTTTTTGGTTGCACGTTATTTTCTCTTCTTTCCCCCACCAGTTACCGTGTATATGTGTGTATTATTGTGTTTCTTCCCGGGTCGCTGTTCACCGTATTATCTGGCTGCTCAGATCCGCTCTTTATCTCCCTGTGTTCGGGCAGGGGGGGGGAGCTTCATCCCGCTGGATCCGCCGAGGATAGCTGCACTCATCCGCTGGATTCATCCTTTTAATAGTTCCAGTATTACGAATGTAAATAGTAAAGTAACACGAATGTAGAACCGGACTGGAGGATTGAGTTTTATTTTTGCAGCAGTTTGTTACCAGTCTCTCCCGGGGTCGAGGTGTCTGATCCGGGCTGGAGATCCGACTCTGTTAGCCTGCTGGTTGTTGCTGTGTTGGATCGAGGAATACAGCGAGTTTTTCTTTTAAGTCATGGATGATCAGACCAGGATGCTGGCTGGGATCACCGGGCTGGGAGGATTATCACAAGCCGACCTGGGAGATCCAGACCCGGGGAGGAAACAGCTCGGCCAGCCTCAACAAGACATGGGGGATATTTTACAGCAGATCATGGCCATCACGGATGAAAGCCTGGACGAGGCGCAGGCCAGGTAATAATACTGGGATTAAAAACACCATGTTTTTTATATACACCTTTTCTATTGTCATCATTTTGATTTGTGTAATAACTGCAGTTCATTGAGAAATGCAATTCGTATTATTATTTTTTTTGTAGCCCTTTATTGGCCAAAAATGCATGTGATTTAATTCTGGGGAAGTCAGATCTATATTTTCTTATAAGCTTCATTTTTATAGGATAGTTAGAAAGCATCTTATAGTTCTACAAATCTACATATTAGTTTTTGTGTTCAGATCTTACACGTGCTTGGACAAATTGTCCACAGTATTACAGTTGTATGCTTGTACTTCTAAGGATTTTTTTTACCCAAGGTTCATTTACATGATATATTTGGAAGTAGAGCTTAAACGCAGTCGTGTAATTGAAGTGCAGTTTTTAGTTTTAGAATTGAAACTTGGAAAAGTTTTGAGTCTTTAATGGCACGTGTGTCAGAGTAAGGGAGTAGAACTGAACACAGTCATTTACAATAGCAGGCACCATACCTCAACATGCCTTAATATAGTCTACATTTCTTCATCTGGAAAAAATGCTCATTGACAATAATTACATCAGTAAAAATAAATTTAAAAAAATCTTTAAAATGTACACAGTTGTGTTGTGGGACTTGGGTTTTGGTAGATAATATTCAACCTGACGTCAACAAGGGTATTGATGAACAGCATGTGGCACTTTACTGATGCATGTCCAATCATTCATGGTAGGTCCGCTCTCAAAGTGATGGTTTTATATCATGAATGTTGTGAATACGTATCACCAACAACAACAACAAAAACAGCAAATAACCCTTGATCATTCTCTACATGGCTTCCAGGAGCCATAAGTTGAGCTCATACATGTCAGAATGAAACAATAGGCCTGGTCCACTAGGATACTGTGACCATGGTGTGATGTGTCATTAGCTGGTGATTTTCCACCCAACATTTGACCACCTGGTTCTCTTAATGAATTCACTCCTCTTTCCCTCCCCTCCCTCCGTGGTGTTCATCCTTTTCATTGTGTGCAGGGTGCAATCAATTCTCCTATAATGTGTACGCGAGTGCAGCTGTCCACAAATCGAGTTTCTATTAATGAGGAGAGGGAGGGGGGTGGGGGGGACGGGGACGGGTGGACGCTGCAAGGCCCGGCAGAAGAATTGGGAGGATATTATATTTCCCTCCTTTCAAAATACGTAGGAGGATATACATTAAATATGTGACGTATGTAATGTACTCCACCGTTGTTGGTTTCTGTGCATTAAGGGTATTTGTACACAGCACATTCGCATGTATTGATTCATAATTGATTTATTAAGACTTGATTCCTAATTGGGCCGTCTGGGGTGCGGGGGGGGGGGTATTCAGTTAGAGAGCACTTTGGCGGAGTTAAGTATCTTTCCTGCAAAAGAAAAAACAACTCACCAGTGGCATATCATTTTACCATGACAAGCTTGTTGAGACTAGTATTGGTCTGTTGTGTGTTTTTCGGACTCATTTCTACCTCTTGTGCATCATGTCTTGATGGATGTTTCGCTCATTTTGCTCATCACTCATCTGGGCATGTATACTAACTATGTTTGGATCATTTTATATTCAAAGATGATGGTGGCGCTGGGGTAATCAGAGCAGAATATCCAAACGCATTAAGCGTCCCCTCTGGGCTTGGAATCAACATTCCTGTTTACTATGGTCCAGACCTCTAAACACAATCGTCTCCCTTATGCGAGGCTTTCAAGTCAGTCTGTCAAGATACCCATGATGCTTTTTTTTGGCCAGAGCAGGCTAATCTTAAGGCCAGTTCTGGCACTTCGGCCATCTTTTCCCAGTCCATGTTAGACTGTTGGGAATCCACTTCTCACCACAGCAGACTGGAGAGAGTATGTTTTTTAAACTCTCTGTATTTGCTTTCTGTGGTATAGTTTAGTCTCTTGTTTTCTTTTCCTTTTAAACGTGAGTTTTGGACACTTTGATTTAGCTTCTGTCAGGTGCATTGTTACTTGCTCCTGTACCTGCCAGAGCCCTGAAATATGAACAGCTTCAGCAGTCTTGGTACTGTGTTTACCTCACTGCATCATACTTATGGCACTATAGACTGCCAACCTGCATAGCAGTCAGCCTACCTACCTACCTACCTACCTACCTACCTACCTACCTACCTACCTACCTACCTACCTACCTACCTAGGAGCGATTGGTGGGTGTTTGTGAGCAGCCCTCGTCCTGGAGGGGAGTAGCGTGGGGGGATGGGGGAAGTTCTTGATGCCCAGGCAGCACAGAACGCCCACGCGCCCTCCACTTCCTGCCAGCCAGCCAGCCCACCCACCAGCCAGCCCACCCTCATCCTGTCACCCTGTCACCCTATGTTCAGATGCTGGCCAGAAGAGTCGCCGGCGCATTGGGGCGGATCAGACGACCCCGCAGAGGGAGGGGGAGCTGGGGGGGGCACGGCAGGGGGTGGCCTGCCGCTCAACTTCCAGCACAGGTCAGTACTGGACCGCATGAGCACTCCCCCCCCCTCCACCACCCTCACCACCCCCTTCCTCCTCCTCCTCACACCCTCCATGATGAAGGCACCGCCCCCTCCCACACCATATCCAGCAGTCCGGCACACTGACGCGGGCGCCGTCCCTGATCGCCAGCCGACCTCGGTGTTCTCTCCGTGGCGTCCGGCCACTCACAGGCATCACATAGCGCCCTCACACACAAACTGGACTGACTGTTCCAGGTCAGGTGTTCTCATTCCTCGTCTGTCCTTGGTTCGTCTCATTTCGTCACCCAACATCTGCGCCCGCTCGTCCCAGTGAATTCCGGGAATCCTCGTGAATTCTGTTCCATCGTCTTTTATGTGTTCTTGTTTCAACTTGGCTTTAATATGGGCAAATCCCTCTTCTGTTGACTAACATGTTCTTGTCACTGACCTCAGAATAGTTGTAGAACCTTGAAATTCCCCCCCCCCCCCCCACACACACACACACACACACAAGCATAATGTCTTTAGAATGGCGCAAAACGTCCTCGGATCTCGTCCGTGCGCGAGTGCTCTTATCGTGAGCTTGGCGGCTCACAGACCGGACGGACAACGAATCCGTGACTCACGGACGCCATGAGAGAGGCACGCGTCCGTCGGTACGCACGTTAGCTGGAGAAGCTTCCGGACTCGAGGAATCCGGATCGCAGCCGAAGCCTTCCTTCTGCCTGAGCGCTTCCCCCGCTGTGGGATGTTGAGGAGCGTTCAGTACAGCGATCAGCCTCTCGCTCAGGCCTGAGGTGTCAGGGAGAACCTGTCAAGGCTCTGGCTGCTTTCACACACTAGGCTTCCATCACCCCTAGCTACGATCCACGGGGCTTCCAGACCCTCTCGAACATAGAGCCTTTTCCCTATCTTTTCTGTGGTAGTTTTTTTTTCTTTTCTTGTTTTGTTTGACTCCACTAACACAAGTGTGGTGCGAGTGAGGGGTGTTTCCACAAAGGTGAGTTTTTTAGAGCCCACAGGAAAATGGATGAAGACCTTATTTGACTTGGATGTCCCAGGGGTTCTTCTGTGTTTAATATTGCTTAGTTAAAACCAACACAGTGTTGAAAGCGCTTCTGTTTTGCCCCCTCTGGTTATTTTGAATACGGTTGTTGCCGTAACACCTGGATGTGGTCAGATGCATACAGATGTTTGGGTTTAAGGGCAGCAGCACCCATAGCCTAGCCAGTACATTGACAGATCTGGGTATTATGAAGGGAAATGGTCTGAAGTCGGGGTCCGCCAGTTTTAATCATGCCTCCCCCTCTCCTCTGTTCTCTCTCTCTCTCTCTCTCTCTCTCTCTCTGGCAGGAAACATGCGCTGAACTGTCACAGAATGAAGCCTGCACTCTTCAGTGTTCTCTGTGAGATCAAAGAGAAGACAGGTACGTCTCTCTCCCCCTCTCTCTCGTCCGCTCTCTATCTCTTCATCGCTCTCCATCTCTTCATCGCTCTCCATCTCTCCCTCTCTCTTCATCGCTCTCTCTCTCCATCTATCCCGCTTCATCTCTCCCTCTCCATATCTCTCTATCTCTTCCCCTCTATCTCTTCATCTCTCTCTCTCCATCTCTCTTCATATCTCCCTCTCTCTTCATCTCTTTCTATCTCTTCATCTCTCTCCATCTCTCTTCATCTCTCTTGGTCTCTTCATTTCCCTCTCATCATCTCTCTCTCTCTTCGTCTCTTCATCTCCCACCTTCTCTCTTCATCTCCCTCTCTCTTCATCTCTCGCTCTCTCTTCATCTCCCTCTCTTTTCATCTCTCGCTCTCTCTTCATCTCCCTCTCTCTTTATCTCTCCCTGTCTTCATCTCCCTCTCTCTTTATCTCTCCCTCTGTCTTCATCTCCCTCTCTCTTCATCTCTCCCTCTCTCTTCATCTCCCTCTCTCTTCATCTCTCCCTCTGTCTTCATCTCCCTCTCTCTTCATCTCTCGCTCTCTCTTCATCTCCCTCTCTCTTCATCTCTCCCTCTCTCTTCATCTCCCTCTCTCTTCATCTCTCGCTCTCTCTTCATCTCCCTCTCTCTTCATCTCTCCCTCTCTCTTCATCTCCCTCTCTCTTCATCTCTCGCTCTCTCTTCATCTCCCTCTCTCTTCATCTCTCCCTCTCTCTTCATCTCCCTCTCTCTTCATCTCTCGCTCTCTCTTCATCTCCCTCTCTCTTCATCTCTCCCTCTCTCTTCATCTCCCTCTCTCTTCATCTCTCCCTCTCTCTTCATCTCCCTCTCTCTTCATCTCTCGCTCTCTCTTCATCTCCCTCTCTCTTTATCTCCCCCTGTCTTCATCTCCCTCTCTCTTTATCTCCCCCTGTCTTCAACTCCCTCTCTCTTCATCTCTCCCTCTGTCTTCATCTCCCTCTCTCTTTATCTCTCCCCCTGTCTTCATCTCCCTCTCTCTTTATCTCCCTCTGTCTTCAACTCCCTCTCTCTTCATCTCTCCCTCTGTCTTCATCTCCCTCTCTCTTTATCTCTCCCTCTCTCTTTATCTCTCCCTCTGTCTTCATCTCTCCCTCTGTCTTCATCTCCCTCTCTCTTTACTCCACTGAAGCTTATACGGTCTGACCAAATCTGATGTAGCCCATCTTATTGGGGCTTTAGTTTGTCCGATAATGGTTCCCTGGTGGGGGAATATTGATGGCGTATGAGCATTGGTAGTCAATACTCACTGTCATAAGTTACATTGATGTTGCAGCAGGGGCCTATAGGTGGACAGGTTTGCCACCAAGATTCAATTAGTGGTTGAAAGCCTCTTCACACACACAGTCCAGCACAGCAGCATTCCTTCTAACCTTCGTCTCCACTGTACAGAAGAACATCACTCCTCTGTCATTGTCTTACAAGGTGTAAGAGACCCATCCCATTCACCTCCCTCAGGTTTCATGGAAATACAAATGCACTTCAAGTTCCCCATTTGAAAAAAAGGCTTTTAGCGATATTGGTTCGTGATTTTGCCCAGATACACACTGCTACTCTTTCTTTTGAAATCTTAATTGTAATATCTGGGTATTACCAGTTAATTCCGTTTCTTTTTAAGATAATCAGTATACATCTTTCTCTAATATCCGGATGTTACCAGAAGGATGGAGCTGCAGTAGTGGAGGGCTTCATACGTGCCAAAGTCAAATTCTTGATCCCATCTTGTAAGCTATTCAAGTCAGCTGCCTACCAGATCTCCAGCATGGTTCAAAGGAAGAGGGCAGGAGCGGATGGAGGATTGATGGTTATGGTCGTACAGGGTGGGCGGGGATCTGAGTCTCTCTCTCTCCCCCTCTCCCCCTCTCTCTCTCTCTCTCTCTCTCTCTCTCTCCCCCCCTCTCTTCCGCCATGTTTTCTCTTGTGGTATCTCTCACCAGTTGAAATACAGGCTGAAAGCCCTGCACCGCTGCATGCTGTGGCGATCTGTCAATAACGCATTATTGCTCTTTTCTCATTGGAGGAAACTAAAAGGGCTTTGCTTGGATGGGGGGGGGAGGGAAGGGGGGGGGGTCAGGGGTACCCAGTTTCCTTGGCAACCAGTGGTCCTATTTACCCTAATGCCATTCACTTTGATTTTCACATTTAGCTGTCTGGTAGGGAGAGGGAGAGGGGGCGGGAGAGGGGGGTGAGGGGTGGGGGGGTGTGCGTGGGAGATGCGTGGGTGAGGGTAGAGATGGAGACAGGGTTGGAATGATAAGTTCCCCTTTATCTTTGCGAGCAGCCCGTGCGTGTTCGGCCTGCTCCGAGCACCGGGGAGGACATCCGTCCGCGAATACGCAGTCCGACCGCGTGGGGGGGGGGGGGGCTCAGCTCGCAGGGACCCCCGGCCCCCCCCTCCATCAGCTTGTACCTGCTCTGCCAGTCCCCTGCTGCCCCAGCAGACCCCCCCTGCAGGCGCCATTATGCGCCGGTGGAATGTGAATTGACAAGTCTCTCGACTGCAGCTCGCGGAGCCCCAATCAGTAGTCCTCCAGTATCTCCACAGATTTCTCCTGCAGTCTTTTACATTCTCACACACAGGCACACACACACACACACACACACACAGAGCAGCAGGGATAAAAGCAAACTCGGGCTTGGGTCTACTGCTGCTGCTTGGGTCTTGTCCTCCCCCTCCACCCCCCCCTCCCCTTCCCTCTGCCTCACTCCCTTTCTTGAAAGAAGACTTGCTCTGAACTGGGGGGCTTTGATATGGAAATGCAGAGGGGGGAGGGGGGAGGAGGAGGAGAGAGGGAGTGAGGGGGTGGGGGAGGTGAATTCCACCGAGTGCTGCAGTTGGGTAGATTGTTTTCATTGTTAAGAAAATGTTCCTCTTCCAACGCCAGAGCCTCCCCCCCCCTCCTCCTCCCCCCTCCTCCAGCCTCATGACCCCCCCCCCCCCCCCCCCCCCCCCCGTCCCATCCCACACTCTGATGTTAAACATGACCTTCGTCCGCGTGAAATTCAGAAATGAATTTCAGTGACTTCAAATCGCTGTCACGGATTCCCCCCCCCCAATAGGAAGTGAGCGCGCTGGTGAGGGGTGAGGAGGCTTCAGACTTTGGTCCAGAACTCTCCTCCTCCACGATGTTGCTCTTCGTTCTCCTGGGGATCTCTTCAGGTGTAAAAATAGCCTTGCTGGTGGTGCAGTGGGACAACTTTTACCAGCCAAATGTTTTCAGAAGCACGCGGTGCTCTTCCTCCCCTCCCCGGGTCCCTAGTTCCCCCTCTTCCTCACGCCTTCCCGGCCAGCCTCTACCTCGCTCGCTTACAAATCTGTCATGTGATCCAACGGCAAGGGAAAAAAGTTGACTGGTGGGAAGAGACTGTCAAATGGTCTTTCTGTGCTGTAAACCTTCTGTGTGTGTCGGTCTGTGAGGGTCTGTGAGGGTCTGTGTGGGTCTGTGTGGGTCTGTGTGGGTCTGTGTGGGTCTGTGAGGGTCTGTGTGGGTCTGTGTAGGTCTGTGTAGGTCTGTGTGGGTCTGTGTAGGTCTGTGAGGGTCTGTGAGGGTCTGTGTGGGTCTGTGAGGGTCTGTGAGGGTCTGTGTGGGTCTGTGAGGGTCTGTGTGGGTCTGTGAGGGTCTGTGTGGGTCTGTGTAGGTCTGTGTGGGTCTGTGACGGTCTGTGTGGGTCTGTGTGGGTCTGTGAGGATCTGTGTAAGTCTGTGTGAGTCTGTGTAAGTCTGTGTAAGTCTGTGTGGGTCTGTGTGGGTCTGTGTGGGTCTGTGAGGATCTGTGTAAGTCTGTGTGAGTCTGTGTAAGTCTGTGTAAGTCTGTGTGGGTCTGTGTGGGTCTGTGTGGGTCTGTGTGAGTCTGTGTGAGTCTGTGTAAGTCTGTGAGGGTCTGTGTGGGTCTGTGTGAGTCTGTGTGGGCTGTTGTTTCTCCCTGAAACACAGATAAGTGGTTGGTTTTCCGGCCAGCTTTCAGGAACAGCTGTAAAACATGACGATGAAGCTAACCTCAACTGGGGCTGTTGTTTTGGGTTTAACATAGTGCCAACCCCCCCGGCCTTTTGAAGCCCCCCCCCCCCCACCCCCCTTTCAAAACCACAGTTACGTACAACAGTGTTCCTTGTATATTTTCGGTCTGCGGAACATCAGCTCAGACTGTCCTTAAACAGCGTGTCCCGTACTAGTGTAATAAAGCAGCACTTACTAATCTACAGGATGCAGTATTGTTGTTTACAGAACCCTTTATACTTTGTAGAGCAGTGGTGCTCAACCCTGGTCCTCAGGGCCCACTGTCCTGCATGTTTTAGATGTTTCTCTGCTCCAACTCACCTGATTCAAATAAAATAGGTCCTTATGAAGCTCAGCAGAAGCCTCATAATGAGCCTTCGTTAGAATCAGGCGTGTGGGAAGGGGGGAAACATCTAAAATGTGCAGGACAGTGGGCCCTGAGGACCAGGGTTGGGGACCTGCATGGAACTGCCAAACAAACAAGTTGTCGGCTGCATCTCACCAGGTTAATGTTGTCCCCCCCCCCCCCCCCCCCCCCCCCGAACACTCAGCCCGCCCTCAGCCCTGGGAATCAGCCGCCTAATTAAGAGCGCTAAGTATCATTGGCTTTGAAAGAGCTTCATTTGAGGCCCAGCCGTAAAATTTAACGAGTTGTTGGAAACCTCGAGACTTTGACGATAGTTTTAACGAGCGAAAGCCCTCGCAGCGCCTGTCGAGAAGACGATCCCGCCGAGGAGGGTTCCGGCGGTGTCTTAAAAGGCAGAGGGACAGACAGGCTGAATGCAAATAACAGGGGAAAAAAAGAAGAGGTGGAGGGAGGGGTGAGGGGGGGGTGAGGGGGGGGGGGTGAGGGGGGGGTGAGGGGGGGAGAGATGTCACCGAATGTTAATTTTATTTGAATGTGTTCCGGGAAGTATTACCTAGCTAGCAACTAGATGTTTAATTCCCCCATCCCCACTCATCTCTGTTGCAGCTTGTGTGCAACCGCTATCCCTGCCACTCAATCTGTTTTTTCCTCCCCCTCTTTGCCGAAGCTATTCTTTAAAAAAAAAATGGTGGTGGTGGGGGGCCGAGGGGAGGGGGTTGGGGGGGGGGGGGGCAGGGTTGAGGAGGGTTGAGGAGGGGGAACGGGAGGAGGACAACAAGGAGCGATAGAGAGAGATTGATGAGGCAGTACGACCGGCAGTAATTACTCCATGTCCATTCCCCAGGCCAGATTGGCAGACGGCTAATATCACACAGACCCCTGGCCCTGACAGACCCCCCCCCCCCCCCCCCCCCCCTCTTCGACTCGAACCCCTTCAACGGTGTGTGGGCTGAACACTCCAGTCTCTCCCTGAAACCGTTATTCCCTCTTGGGATTAGCCCGGTCCTGTCTGTGTGTGTCTGTTTGTGTGTGTGTGTCTGTGTGTGTCTGTGTGTGTGTGTCTGTGTGTGTCTGTTTGTGTCTGTGTGTGTGTGTCTGTGTGTGTCTGTGTGTCTGTGTGTCTGTGTGTGTGTGTGTGTCTGTGTGTCTGTGTGTGTGTGTCTGTGTGTGTGTGTCTGTGTGTGTGTGTCTGTGTGTGTCTGTGTGTGTCTGTGTGTGTGGTGTGTGTCTGTGTGTGTGTGTCTGTGTGTGTCTGTTTGTGTCTGTGTGTTGTGTGTGTCTGTGTGTGTGTGTGTCAGTGTGTGTGTGTCTGTGTGTGTCTGTGTGTGTCTGTGTGTGTGTCTGTGTGTGTGTGTCTGTGTGTGTGTGTCTGTGTGTGTCTGTCTGTGTCTGTGTGTGTGTGTGTCTGTGTGTGTGTGTCTGTGTGTGTGTGTCTGTGTGTGTCTGTGTGTGTCTGTGTGTGTCTGTGTGTCTGTGTGTGTCTGTGTGTGTGTGTGTGTGTCTGTGTGTGTGTGTCTGTGTGTGTCCTGTGTGTGTATCTTCGAGGAGCAGCGTCTCCACAGAGAGGGATTTTCCAGCAGCGTCGAGCGACCATCATGACGACTCCTATAACGTTAGCGTAATCTGTCTGATGGAAGCCTGCCTACCCTCCAGGAATGGGGGGCGTGCACCGGTCCAGAACTGGTGTCAGTAGCCCTGAAGTCCCCAAGCTTACCCAGCTATGTGTGTAGCCATCTCTTCCTGGTTCTTTATGAACCTTCTCTCTGCTGCTGGCTATGCTGCTAGGGTTCTCAGTTGGATCCAGTGGCTGAAGCTGTTATGACTTTCATATCAGCCATTATTCAGCGGAGAAACACTCTCGGGACTTGCAGGGGGGGGGGTGGGGGTGGGGGGTGGGGGGGGTGTGTTAATAAGGTCGGTCAGAGTGAACCACGGCAGCGGCGGTCTACAGTATTTCAACACGCCCCTCTCGGTGAGCGCCCCCCCCCCTCTCGGTCCGGGGGGGGGGGGGGGGCTGCTTTTACAACCTCACTCTTTAATTAAGATATGTAAATGCGGCCTCAGCTGGATTGCATAGCGTGGTGGCGGGAGAGTGTCACAGCCCAGCCTCCTAATCCTGACTAATTAAGGATTAATTACAATGGATGGGAGCGCCCCCCACCCCCCCCCCCCCCCCCCCCCACGGTCCCAGAGAGGATGTTTGTGCTTATTTCACACCCGTGTCATAGATGAAGGGAGGGGGTGGAGGTATCAGGGGAGGGGGTGTTGGATCGCGTGTGGGGGCCTGGGGGTGGGGGCCTGTGGGTGGGGGCCTGGGGGCGGGGGCCTGTGGGTGGGGGCCTGTGGGTGGGGGCCTGTGGGTGGGGGCCTGGGGGCGGGGGCCTGGGGGTGGGGGCCTGTGGGTGGGGGCCTGTGGGTGGGGTGGGGCCTGGGGGCGGGGGCCCTGGGGGTGGGGGCGGGGGCCTGGGGGCGGGGGCCTGGGGGCGGGCAGGCTATCCCAGGATTAGGAGTGTGTTTTGGGTTATCGGGGGCATTAAGGACCCTGCTCTCCTCCCTAAGCTTGGAGAAGTCTGCCCAGGCTGAAGCCTGTGGATGGTGACACTGGGATTGAGGTATTAAGAGCTGTTTCCTAATCTGTATTAATCTGCGTCTCACAGGTGTCAACATGTCTAGCGTAACCTGGCCCACTTCCTGTTAGCTGGGAGTCCACCTGCCTCTAGGGTACAGTGAGGCTGATAGACCTGCCCTCTAGGGTACAGTGAGGCCAGGCAGACCCTGCCTCTAGGGTACAGTGAGGCTGATAGACCTGCCTCTAGGGTACAGTGAGGCCGGCAGACCTGCCTCTAGGGTACAGTGAGGCTGATAGACCTGCCTCTAGGGTACAGGTGAGGCTGATAGACCTGCCTCTAGGGTACAGTTGAGGCCGGCAGACCTGCCTCTAGGGTACAGTGAGGCTGATAGACCTGCCTCTAGGGTACAGTGAGGCTGATAGACCTGCCTCTAGGGTACAGTGAGGCTGATAGACCTGCCTCTAGGGTACAGTGAGGCTGAAAGACCTGCCTCTAGGGCACAGTGAGGCCGGCAGACCTGCCTCTAGGGTGGTGGGGGGGGGGGGGGGGTGTGGACATGCCTCAGCCCTCCGCCCCCACCAGCCACTATCTGACGGTGTCATATTGCTGCTTCCGCTCGTTATAGATGGGCACCGCTCCCTCAGATCCGTGGCTTAATTGCCACCTCATTTGCATAACAGTGCAAATTAACGACCTCCCAAATGAGCGTTCATTTTCACAAAGTCTTTAGGAGCTCCTTAAGAGGCAGCGCTAACGAGCGCAGGAGGCAGCTGTGCTGATGAGGACGGGCCGGGGGGGTGGGTGGGGGGAATGGAGCAGGGCTTGGACCAGGGCTGGAGCGTGACCCCCCCGCCCCCCCCCCCCCACCTTCCCCCTGCTGGCTCCCCTCTCTCATCATCTCCCCCCCCCCCCCCCCCCCCCAGTGACAGCTCCACCTCTCGCCTTCCACCATCTTGTCTCAAACCCCCAGGACAGAGCGCTGCTGTGTGTGTGTGTGTGTGTGTGTGTGTGTGCGCGCGCCTGCCTGAATGTAAATGACCTTACATAGCTGTCATTTCACCTTTTTCCTCTCCTTATCAGTTCACAGTATTAGGCTTGACGGAGCACCTGTGTAAATAAGGAGCGGGTGCACTGCAGCAGCAGGGTTCCAGATCTCTTCACTGAGCCCCTGTTTAGTCTCCAGTTCTCCGGAGTGTTCTTCAGCTCTGCTCTTCATGAATCGCCTGGCCAGTTCATTAAGAAGTGATCGAATGACAGGCAGAGAGAGAGAGACAGTGTGAGAGAGGCATGCAGAGAGAGACACACACACAGAGAGAGAGAGTGTGAGAGAGAGGCAGGCAGAGAGAGACACAGAGATAGAGAGAGAGAGAGACAGGCAGAGAGAGAGACAGTGTGAGAGAGACAGTGAGAGAGGCAGGCAGAGAGAGAGACACAGAGAGAGAGAGAGAGAGAGTGTGAGAGAGAGATGAGCGCCTGGCTGTAGGCTGACAGAGGTCCTGCTTTAATGCAGTGGTGGACCGGAGCGTCTGAAAGCTGTACTTATGGCCGCTGGAGCTCGTACTGACAGCACATGCACTCCTATTACTATCCCCATGCCTCATGCGCCCCTCACTGGCACACTGCCATCGAAGCACCACGCCGCCCTCTGCTGAAAGACGCAGGAACTGCAAGCCTTCCACTGCCACTCGGAATGTCCTGAGGAAAGTCTTTTGACACATGTTTTCCATGGAGTCATTTAGCAGACGCTCTTACCCAGAGACAGGGACATTCCCCCCCAGAGGCAAGTAGGGTGAAGTGCCTCACCCAAGGACACAACGTCATTTCTCCCTAGTGAGTTTTTCGGGGAGTTTTTCCTCGTCTTCCTTGAGGGTTTAGGTTGGTTGAGGGGCAGCTCTATGGGCGTAGATGAAGCCCTCTGTAACATTGCTTGTAAAAAGGGCTACACAAATAAATGTTGATTTGATTTGATGTCGGCACAGCCGGGAATCGAGCTGGCAACCTTCCGATCACGAGCCCAACGCCTTAACCGCCGAGCCACCTCATTCATTCTGTGCTCTGTCTCTCTGTTTTTCCTGTGTGCCCCGCAGTGCTGAGTATCAGGGGGGTACAGGAAGAGGATCCCCCAGACCCCCAGATCATGCGCCTGGACAACATGCTGCTGGCCGAGGGGGTGTCCGGCCCTGAGAAGGGAGGGGGCTCGGCGGCGGCAGCGGCGGCGGCGGCAGCGGCGGGGGGGTCGCCCAACGACGGCAGCATCGAACACTCGGACTACAGAGCCAAGCTGGCTCAGATCCGGCAGATCTACCACTCCGAGCTGGAGAAATACGAACAGGTGAGGGGGGAGGAGGGGGGGAGGGGGGGAGGGGGTCACCTGCAGGGTCGGGGGGGGGCGCAGAGTCTGACCGTGCCTTCAGGTTTACTCACATAAGCGCTCTCTCTCTCTCTCTCTCTCTCTCTCTCTCTCTCTCCCTCCTCTCCCCACCTCTCTCTCTCCCTCTCTCTCCCCACCTCTCTCCCTCCTCTCCCCACCTCTCTCTCTCCCTCCTCTCCCCACCTCTCTCTCTCACTCTCTCTCCCCACCTCTCTCCCTCCTCTCCCCACCTCTCTCTCTCCCTCCTCTCCCCACCTCTCTCTCTCTCTCCCTCTCTCTCCCCACCACGCTCTCTCCCTCCTCTCCCCACCTCTCTCTCTCTCTCTCTCTCTCTCTCTCTCTCTCTCTCTCCCTCCTCTCCCCACCTCTCTCTCTCCCTCTCTCTCCCCACCTCTCTCTCTCCCTCTCTCTCCCCACCTCTCTCTCTCCCTCCTCTCCCCACCTCTCTCTCTCCCTCCTCTCCCCACCTCTCTCTCTCCCTCTCTCTCCCCACCACGCTCTCTCCCTCCTCTCCCCACCTCTCTCTCTCCCTCCTCTCCCCACCTCTCTCTCTCCCTCTCTCTCCCCACCTCTCTCTCTCCCTCTCTCTCCCCACCTCTCTCTCTCCCTCCTCTCCCCACCTCTCTCTCTCCCTCCTCTCCCCACCTCTCTCTCTCTCTCCCCACCTCTCTCTCTCCCTCCTCTCCCCACCTCTCTCTCCCTCTCTCTCCCCACCTCTCTCTCTCCCTCTCTCTCCCCACCTCTCTCTCTCCCTCCTCTCCCCACCTCTCTCTCTCCCTCTCTCTCCCCACCACGCTCTCTCCCTCCTCTCCCACCACGCTCTCTCCCTCTCTCTCTCTCTCTCTCTCTCCCTCCTCTCCCCACCTCTCTCTCTCTCTCTCTCTCTCTCCCTCTCTCTCCCCACCTCTCTCTCTCCCTCCTCTCCCCACCTCTCTCTCTCCCTCCTCTCCCCACCTCTCTCTCTCCCTCCTCTCCCCACCTCTCTCTCTCCCTCCTCTCCCCACCTCTCTCTCTCCCTCCTCTCCCCACCTCTCTCTCCCTCCTCTCCCCACCACGCTCTCTCCCTCCTCTCCCCACCTCTCTCTCTCCCTCCTCTCCCCACCTCTCTCTCCCTCTCTCCCCACCACGCTCTCTCCCTCCTCTCCCCACCTCTCTCTCTCCCTCCTCTCCCCACCTCTCTCTCTCCCTCCTCTCCCCACCTCTCTCTCTCTCCCTCTTCCCCCCACCTCTCTCTCTACCCTACTTGCTCTCTCTCTCCCCCTCTCTCTCCCTCCTCTCCCCCTCTCTCTCCCCCTCTCTCTCCCCCAGGCCTGCAGTGAGTTCACCAACCACGTGATGAACCTGCTGAGGGAGCAGTCCCGCACCAGACCCATCTCCCCCAAGGAGATAGAGCGCATGGTGGCCATCATCCACCGCAAGTTCTCCTCCATCCAGATGCAGCTGAAGCAGAGCACCTGCGAGGCCGTCATGATCCTGCGCTCACGCTTCCTGGACGCCAGGTGAGGGCTTCCTGTCGGCTTCCTGTCCCCACAGCGAACATTTTACGTTTACATTTCCATGTATTCATTCAGCAGACGCTTTTATCCAAAGCGACTTCCAAGAGAGAGCTTTACAAAAGAGCATCGGTCACTGAGCATAGCAACGACCCCAAAACATAGCAGGCTTGTAGATTATGAAACATACATCGTGAGAACCAAGTGCCAAGGGAAGAGCTGTAAGAACATGCAAACTTAACACAACAACTGCATCAACAAATAAGGGTTGCCAACAATAAAGCAAGAAAGCAACATCAGATGATATTTCTAAGTATCATACTATTTCTAAGTGCCATTCAATTCTCGGAATAAGTGAGCAAGTGAAGGGCCATTTTAAAGGCTGTGGAGCTTAAAACTGCTTCTGAAGACCACCTGCTGTCATCACGCCATCACCTTAACCTGCCTCTCGACCCCGACAGGCGCAAGAGGCGTAACTTCAACAAGCAGGCGACGGAGGTGCTGAACGAGTACTTCTACTCCCACCTGTCCAACCCGTACCCCAGCGAGGAGGCCAAGGAGGAGCTCGCCAAGAAGTGCAGCATCACTGTGTCTCAGGTCAGCGCGGCGCCCACGATGCCCGCCCCACGCCGCCTGACCCGCCCTGCCGACACTCACCCACCTCTGGACCCGGGGACGCTAATCCTTTCTGTGTTTTGACCCCTCCCCCCCCCCCCCCCTTTCTCCCCCCCCCCCTACTCTCTAGGTCTCTAATTGGTTCGGCAACAAGAGAATTCGGTACAAGAAGAACATTGGTAAGTTCCAGGAGGAAGCGAATCTCTACGCAGTAAAAACAGCGGTGGATGCTGCCAGTGTCTCGGCCCAGGCTAGCCAGGCTAACTCTCCGGCGACCCCCAACTCAGGTACCGTGTGCCCCCTCCACCCCTCCACCCTCATCCTGCACCTCAGCCCGCCCGCACCCCCCCACACACACACAGGGTTCACTCACCCGCACGCACAGCGCTGTGGTGGGAAACACGCTGAGGAGAGAGCGGCCATGTTTGTTTCTGTCTTGTCTGCCTGCTCTTGGGTTCCGCGTCAGATTCGTTTTTGCCTGTTTGTGTCTGAACCTGGCTGGAAGGTTCTGGAAGCCCGCGGGGCGGGGGGGGGGGGGGGGGGGGGGGGGGGTTCTTGAACGTTGTTCTAGTGTGTCCTGCGGGGCAGTGTGTGTGTGTGTTGGTGTGTGTGTGTGTGTTCCTGGCTCCAGCCCTCCAAGACTCGTCTCTTCTTCGCTTCTGTCCATTTCTGCAAGCATGTCTGCCTCCGTGCTTCCTGTCTGTCTTCGTGTGGCCTACAGTCACACACACACACACACACACACACACTCACACTCACTCACACACACACACACACACTCACAGACACACACACAGCCACATACCAGCTAGCCCTATTTGCTGAGGAAGCAGACAGGAACAGGTAGGTCATCATTCAGTCATTGTGAGCTGTAGAAGGAGCACATATTCTGATCAGCGCTCTGTTTCCCCACGGCCCCCGGGGCCCCCATCAGCCCCCCAGGGCACCCATCAGTCCCCCAGGGCCCCCATCGTCCCCCAGGGCCCCCATCAGCCCCCCAGGGCCCCCATCAGCCCCCCAGGGCCCCCATCAGCCCCCCAGGGGCCCCATCAGCCCCCCAGGGCCCCCATCAGCCCCCCAGGGGCCCCATCCTTCCCCAGGGGCCCCATCAGCCCCCCAGGGCCCCCATCAGCCCCCCAGGGGCCCCATCCTTCCCCAGGGGCCCCATCCTCCCTTACTGCCCAGTGTGACAGACCGCAGCCTAGGAAGACACATTCAACCAAATCATGACAGTTGGGATCTGCTTTGCTGGTTCTTTTGATTTGATTCAACCATGATTGGATCTTCTATTCATGTTGTGCAAAGCGATGTTGGGGTAACATCCGTTGTGTTTTTGGCGATTAAGATAATATCCTCGTCACCTCGCCCACGGCAACCGTAACTCCGTCTTGGCGGATGACAGGCACCAAGGTTGCCGGGTTACGTAGCGCGTGCGTTCCTTTGGGCGGCGCGCCTGATTGGCTGCCTGTATATTACCCACAGGGTCCTCGGGGTCTTACAGCTTGTGTCACGCAGGCGACGCCTACCTGGGCATGCGCTCGGTCAACGGGGAGGGTCTCACCGTCGCCCCCTCTCTGCAGCCGCAGGTAGGCACTGAGGACTTCCTGCGAAAGCCTGCCTCAATGCCCTCCCACCCATCCCCCCACCCCGGGCAGACTGCCCAGACCCCCCCCCCCCCCCCAACCTCTAGCTGCCTCTCCCTGGCTCCGCGTTAGCGTAACCCTCAGACCCCCCCCCACTGCTCCCCCCGCCTGTCCTTGAGCACCCCTCCCACCCGGAGCAAGCCTCGTACCACCTCCCCACCCTCACCCCCCCCCTCTCCCCCCATCCGCACCCTGTGATCAGTGATTGGTGTTCCTCCGACCTACCCGGGCATTTGCACATCAGCATCCCCTCCATCCCATCCCTCCCTCCCACCCCCCACCCCCCCTCCCCCAGCCTGGGTCTGGTCTCCCGCCCTGCCTGTTGTCCTGGTGTCGTGTGTGTGTGTGTGTGTGTGTGTGTGTGTGTGTGTGTGTGTGTGTGTGTGTGTGTGAGTGTGAGTCTGTGTGTGTGTGTGTGTGAGTGTGAGTCTGTGTGTGTGTGTGTGTGTGTGTGAGTGTGAGTCTGTGTGTGTGTGTGTGTGTGTGTGTGTGTGTGTGTGTGTGTGTGTGTGTGTGTGTGTGTGTTGTGTTGGCCCCTGAGAGGAGACCCCGTTTCCCTGAACGTTAGTCGTGCATTTCAGCAACTTCTCAGCGACCGTGAGGGTCTCCAACCGTTCCACCTCCATTTGGATTGGATGAATAATTCACGGATTGGCTCTTATTCTCTGCGGTCTTTCATCCCATTGGATGACGCCCACCCCCCCCTCCCCAGGGGTGGCAGATCAGTGACCTTCCTTGCCCTGCAGACTTGTGTTCCCAGTGCCTGTGTTTCCACGTGGGGAAGATCAGTGTTTTTCTAGCTAGTGTATCCAGGTCACAGTGTCCCCCCCCCCCCTCTTTCTAAATGTTTGTTCTCCCTCCATGTCCCCCCCCCTCCAGGTGGATACCCTGCCCCGTGCTACACACCTGATGGCAGGCTATGAGGAGCTGTCAGCCGGCTCCCTCTTCACCCCGCACCACCTGGACGTGAGTACGAGCCCCGCCCCCCCCGCCACGCTCCTGCCATCAGGACCCCCCCCCCCCCCCCCAGGACCAATGTTGACGGAGGGTTTCTGTGTGTGTGTGTGTCGTTGCAGGCCAACAGCAGCTGGCAGGTCAACACCAACTCTTCCTCCGTCACGTCCCCCCCCCCCGGCAGCGTCCACTCCGACACGTCTAACTGAGACACGGCAGACCCCCCCCCCCCCCCCTCCCCCCTCCCCGTCCAAACCTGGTCTCTCTGCTTCCCCACAGTTCCACTCTGCCCCTGTCTACCATCGCTCCCAATCTGCACTGGGGTCCACCAACCAGGAAACATGTCCATCTCACACACACACTCACACACACACACGCTGGTCACACACCGGACAGCTGAGGGGAACATGGAAGGAACTGGTCTTCCAGCCCTGCAGTGTGTTGGCTCTGGAGCCCCCCCCCCCCTCTGGTGTCTGGGTCAGGGGGGGTCTGCACGTCACCTGCCAGCCTACACATCCGAGCATCCTGTCCCTGTCCCTAACTGACCTCCGCACCCAGACCCCCTCAGCCCCCTCCCCCAAAGGACCCACACCTTCAGTTCTGGAAAACTGGGATGGTTTTTTTTTTTTTTTTGCTTCTCTCCCGCCCCTTCCTCCCCCCCTTCCCCCATAAAGCATTGACGATGACGCGGGACGCGGGACGCACACTCTGGCCGGTCACCTGGGTGACCTCGGTCACCTCGGGGGGAGCTCTTGCTCACCTTGCTTGTACCAAAGTGCTGCCCTCCCCCCCTCTCCCTCCCACCTCTCTCCCCCCCCCCCTCCCCCACAAGTCGTCACCTCTTCGTTTTCCTCGAGGAGCAGGCCGACCTCTGGCAACGAGACGCTGCAGCATCTTCCATCTTCGGACCGCTCGACGGTTCATTTCAGCGAGGATTTTTACGTGAGATATAAAATAGATATATATATACATAGATATAGACGTAGGTCAGATATGCACAGATGTGTTGAGCGCACCCCGCTCACTTTCAGCTCCTCCACATGGGGGGAGTAAGACGCACCCCATCTGTCAAGCACAAAACGACGGCATCTCGACGACACGGGCGCAGAGCTGAGGAGGAGGGGGGGGGGGTTGGTGCTGGGGGGAGTGCCCTCGTGAGTTAAAGTCATCTTAAGGTTTTTTTTTGTAGACGGTTTGTAGACTTTCAAACTTCTCTTTTCCGTCAACTTAGTTCGGTTGATCGTAGCCTTTTTTTTCTAAATGCTGTTTCACAAAGAATGCACCAGCCTCCAAATAAGGTTCATTTGATCATCCTTCTGTTAGAGAACTGGGGGTGGGCGGTGTGGGGCGGTGTGGGGCGGTGTGGGGCGGTGAGGAAGTAATTGGGGGAAAAATGAGACATTAATGTAGAAAATGTAACTCGTCTTCCATGCATGTAGGCATTTAGGTGTAAAGATCGGTTTTTCGTTGAATCTTACAGGTTTTTAGCGTCACTTTTCTTAGCAAAAATAAAAGGGTATAATGAGACAGACCAAAAAGGACTGAAGCGCAGCATGCGTTGGTATACTGTATGTACAGAAGCTCTCGGATGTTTCCGGGCCATGTGGGCTGGTGACCTGATCCAGGTCAGGTCTCTGGTGTGACGGGGGAGCCCGGCCTCTTCCTCCAGCCTCCAGCGGCAGGCTGGACAGGGCTCAACCTGGGACCTCCGTGGGAAACTGAGACCTCGGTCATCCCTGAGGGTCTATCAAACCAAAAATACCATGTTTCAACGATGTAATGACGAGAAGGTGAGGAGTCACCTTTTTCCGTGTGGGTTGGGGGTGGGGGGGTGGGGGGGGGTTGGGGGCGGGGGGTATCGAGGAGGGAACTGTATTTGTACCTGTGTCTTTTGTGAATGGTGTCGTCACGCCTCGACTTCCTTTTATGTTTGGGGAGGGTTTTTTAAGGGGTTGTTGGGGGGGGGGTAGGGAGGGAGGGAGGGGTTGCAGTTGAGGTCTGTCATATCTGTCACACCTGTGCTTAAGATTTGATTGTATTGTGTGCAGTTGGGAAGCTATCCCATGGGTCTGGCATGTTGTTCCCCCACCCTTGTGTCCATTCTAGAAGCATCCGCTGGTTCAAAAAAAAAAAAAAAAGCATTTTGAGTTGATTGATTTAGCCGCTTGGAAAGGGCTTCCCTCTTCTTCTTACCAAATAGGCAGCGCTGGGTATGTTACAATAATGACAAGGGTTTAGGGCCAAATCAGAATTATTATAATTTTTTTCCTTTGGTTTTGAGTTGTTTATAAAGCAACGTATGTAAGTAGCAGGGTGTTTTGATAATGTCATGGGAACTCATTATATTAAACAAAGACCTATGAACATCGAAATGTAAATTGAGACTTTGTTCATTCATGTTACAGAAAATACTTGGTTGAGGAGCTTTAAAGCTCATCATTGTATTAGCCAGTTTACTGTATCCTTGTTTACTGTTATTGTTACTTATATTATACACATTCTCTAATGGCTATATCTTACAAGTAATGCTATCACCACACCAAATTAGCTACCCCCTTTTTTTCTACCAGTCGTAATGGATGTCACTGTACAGTTCGTGGAATGTTTCAGTGTTTTATAAATCTTTTTTTTCTTCCTCTTTTTGTTCCTTGGTGAGATGTTGGGGTCGTTGGTTTGGCCTTTTTCCTGTTCTTTTGGGTTTCATAACATTTTTGTATGATTTCAGTGCTATTTAGCTCGTCATGAGAGGGTTGTGGGTTAATGACTATCAGCTTGGTTTGGTGCAGCGTGAATTCGCCTTCAACAATTGGCAAACTATTCCGGCAATAATCCTAGATACTTTTTGTAAATCATGAGAAATACGTTTAGTCAAATAATGAACCGAACAGTACTGAAGTCCAACACGAGAGGGCTTTCTGACCATTAATGAGACCATCTTGACCGATGTCTCATTGATGTAACCTGACTGAAGTTCTTAACTGTGCTTGGATTCCACAGCACCAAATCTAATGCTGCCGTCGCCCACGACTGACTTTCATTAGCAGCTTTGCATTTCCCTCACTTCCCCTTGTATTTACCACTTCCTGTCTCTACCTCTGTCTTCATTTCTCTTGTACATAAACCCTTCTTTTTTCAGACCTGCGAGTCTGTAATCCTTTTATACCTCAATTTAGAATTGTTCTAGAACGAGTCAAAAACAAAAAAGGAAAAATATGACAAACTGTAGTATTCCTTATTAGAAAACTAATAAAATAATTAGTGTGAGTTTTCATTTCCTGAGGTATGTTTTTTTTTTGGGGGGGGAGGGGGTGTCGTTTTAATTCCATGCTTTTAGTCACTACATTTATGCTCTTGTGACATTTAAATAAAAGGAGAGAATTGCACCACTGGATGTTATTTTACAAAGTGTAAGATTAGTCAGAGACAACACTTGGACTGCTGTATGTGGCTCAATGACCTATGGCAATACAACATTAAAGTTCATTCATATTCACAGTCTACATTTAATAATGATGCCTTCAAAACAGTGTAGTTTTTTTATACAAATATACATTTACAGTACTTCAGAGGCCCAATCATCCGAGAGCGATCTGGCCGGATGAATACATTCAGTGCTTAGTGATGTGAGCCACAGGTCCTTCTAGGATATTAATTCCGTGACATCATTCATCCATCAAGAGAGATGGGTTTGTTTATAGTCTGTGTCTGCTTCAGTAACAGTATAGCTGGCACACTCCTTCTCATTCACGACGCAACCACTATTATCCTGTAAGGACAGAGACAAAACGCTGTACAAATCTCGTATTGATCATTAATATTGCGTGAATAAAAGGTAATAACCTGAGTTATAAGTCTTAACAGGGCCAAGTGACAGGAAAGTTATCGGAATTCCCAAAACGTTCCTGATCCGTTCGATAAAATGGTACCTCTAGTTGTGCCGTTTCAAACTGGGGCGAGGGCTCCCCCTGCTGGCCGCATCTCCTCCTGCAGAGCCAGCACAGGATCCTCTGGAAGGTTCTCCTCATGTCCTCGTCACGGAGAGAGTAGATGATGGGGTTGACCAGGGAGTTACACTCGGCGATGACCAGACAGTACTTCTCATAACTCTGGGCGTGGCTCTCTTTTCCCATCAAGCCATCCAGTAACAAGGTCATCAAGCCTGGAGTCCAGCAAATCACGAATGCCCCTGCGGTCACAATACCAACACTGTCAGCTTAATCACGTTAGGAAACACATATGAATGTATTCAGATCGACAGTGTTAAGTTCATAGGGGTTGAGAAGTCAGAAAAACCTGTTTTATTGACGTGTAATGGTAAAAAGTACCAGTTGGGTGAGTTTCAAGAGCACAACCGTATGCTGCAATCTTTGTCAAAACAACATAAATACATGTGGGGAATGGGGTGTTGGTGTGTGATTAGGGGTTGGTGAGTGTGTGACACAGGAAGCAAGTATGCACCGCTGAGTAACATGCTGTTCCAGTAACTTTAAAACACAGAGGCTGCGTCAGATAACAAGCTTGCTCAGACTCGAACTGCGACAAGACGACCTGAGGATTATCTTCCTCTGCCGTGGGGGAAAACCCAAACAAAAACGAACCCAACAGACATTCTAAATGAACCTCATCCATTCTGCTTGGCTTACATTGTTAGAAAGTGACAGGAACCATCTGACTAACAATTTCTTCCTGTCGTGCTAATTTCATTGTCCTTTAGCAGACACTCTTATCCAGAGAGACTTACAGCAAGTACAGGGACATTCCCCCCTGAGGCAAGTAGGGTGAAGTGCCTTGCCCAAGGACACAATGTTATTTTGGCACAGCCGGTGTTCGAACCGGGAACCTTCTGATTACTATTCCGACTCCCTAACCCAGGGGTGGGCAGTTCCGGTCCTTGAGGGCCGCTGTTGTGAAGGTTTCAGATGTTTCCCTGCTCCAGCACAACTGATTCAAACGAACGGGTCGTTATCAAGCTCTGTGGAAGCCTCAATGACCCTTAATCAGAATCAGGTGTGCTGGAGCAGGGAAACATCTACAACCTTCAGGACTGTGGCCCTCGAAGAACCAGAACTGCCCACCCCTGCCCGCCCCTGCCCACCCCTGCCCGCCCCTGCCCACCCCTGCCCTAACCGCTCAACCACACGACTCCCAGCCCCCTGCCACTCACCCAGCACCATGGAGATGGTCTTCATCAGGTTGATGATGGTTTGGTTGTGCCACAGCTGCGAGGTGTGCCGGATGGAGCGACGGCTTCGCCGCCTGACGTACAGGAAGATGCGGGCGTACACGGCCACCATGACGAAGAAGGTCAGCAGGTTCAGCAGCGCCCAGAACACCAGGAAGCGGCGGCTGTAGAGCGGGGCGATGGTGGAGCAGTCGTCCAGGTCGCACTCGCAGTTCCAGAACATGGACGGCACCAGGCCCATGGCGATGGACACGGCCCAGATGAGGACGATGAGCAGGACCACCCTCCGCCGGGTCATCTGGCTGTGGAGCTGCATGGTAATGATGGTCTGGTGACGCTCCACAGCCACCGCCAGCAGGTTGGCCACCGAGGCCGTCAGGCTGATGTCGATGAGGGCTCCGCGGACGAACCACTGGGCCTTGGTCAGCCTGCTGGTCCAGGGTCCCGTGTTCAGAATGAGGTTGACGTACGCCAGCCCAGCGAACAGGTCTGCAGCGGCCATGTTGCCCAGGAGGAAGTAGATGGGGAAATGAAAGCGCTGGTTGATGAAGATGGCCGTCATCACCATCATGTTGGAGAGAATGACGATGAGACAAACCACCAAGCCCAGCCCTATCACCACAAAGTCACGGGCCGTCCATTCTTCGCTGATTTTTTTCCCCACCAGTTTATAGAAGAAGGTGACATTTTGGCTGTAGTCACAATGATTCCAAGCATTGACATCCATTGCTTTTGCTAGAGAGAGTGAGAATGTGTTCGTGAAAGGGTTGAGAAAGGGTTTCTTAATGGCATTTCCTTACAACTGAGAGTCGTATGGGATCTACAAAACTTAGGAAGGAAAATGTAATCATAGTCAACCTGTAACTTCATTCCACGAATCACATTTTGTTGGGAGACTAATTTCAGCAGAAGCTTTTATCCAAAGCTTGTGTTTGACACACCTAAAGGTACCATCAGGAACGTTTTGGGAATTCCTACAATTTTTCCGTCACTTGGCCCTGTTAAGATTTATAACTGAGGTTATCACTCCTGGCTGACTTTTAAAAAGCACTAAAACGTCACATGGCACTGGTCAACATTTTGCCTGGAAATGTCAATCAACTGTGCCAGTCTGGTCTATGAAGCGTTATTACCTTTCCTTTAGTTTGTTTAGGAGGTTATAATGCATTCAGGTGACATCCAAAGTCAGTCTGGGTCACCTGAGAGGCAAAATCACTGTAAAGTCAGAACACTGGAAGGCGATGATCTGTACACCTGATCTAATGCAGAATCAGAATCAGGTTTAATCGCTATGCAAGATTAACAAACATAGAATTCACTGTGACAGAGAAGAGCAACATAGAACATATACAGGAGTAAAAATAAACATGTACAAAGTGGGAAGTGGGCACTAGATGTACGGGGCGGGGGGGTAAGTTTGTTTTAAGGTGTTATGTGCTAAGTGGCATGTTGCTTGCATGCAATTATATGCATGTTGCCTATGTTGTTTCCTTCTAGTTTAAACTACACAAACTCGTCTCAATAGAAATCGAAATGATTATCCCCATGTAGGCTACTTCAAAAAAGAAAGAAAACTTCAAATCCAGGGTTTGATATTATGCAGGGTTACCAGGAGCTCGTTAATGGATCAACATGCGCAGCGCGGCTCCCATTCAGAACAGCGAAGCAAAAACAAACATCATTCACTAACGGAGCTTTTGATTATGATCGATAAAGGTTACTTACCAACTTTACCGAATCAGCTTCACTCAAAGTCCACCTCAAATATCCAGCCGCCTACATCGTCAAACGTGGGCTATGATCCAAAGCTTCCATGGCATCACGGAGCCACTCAGCCACACCTGTGATCTCCCAGGCTGAACCTCCCCTGACCCGCTGTCATAGGGGGAGGTCTGCTGGAGAGCAGACTACTGTCATTAGGTAAGACGGAGATTTACCGTAAATACGGTTCTTTGTCAATGAATAATGAGACGACTTTTCACTTTTTATATTTACTAAATCAATTTAGACATCGATTTGTGAACACAAACATTTGGTGACACGCCCTAAACGTGCTGAAGGTCTTAAACATGTGGCCTCATGCCATCTTTCAAGATCAGGAATCAAACACAGCGGAACATCAAATGGAGATGATCTGATTTCATTAATGGCGATGCTGTTAAAGTCCTCTGATCCGGTCAGTTTAACAGTAGGATATCCTTGTGCGAAAAGTAGACGTTAAGTAGTAGAATTGGCACTCTTGCCAGTCTCTCTACACTCTGGCCGGTCTCACTGCTCTTTGGTCGGTCTCACTGCACTCTGGCGGGTCTCACTGCACTTTGGTCGGTCTCACTGCACTCCAGCCGGTCTCTCTGTCCTCTGGCCAGTCTCACTGCACTCTGGCCAGTCTCACTGTCCTTAGGCCAGTCTCTCTGTCCTATGGCCAGTCTCACTGCACTCTGGCCAGTCTCACTCTCAGTGACAACTTAACCCACTGGAACTGCATCGATCCCCTGGCATCAGGCTGTGTTCTTGGTCCTCCCCGCTCCAGTAGCAGTTAGTGAAAAGGTTAAAGGTAGAATACGGCAGGTCAGATTTCTTCAGTAAAAAAACAAAACAAACCAAAAAACAAAATGTAATTGTTGAGTCCCAGACATGTTGTGTTGCTTATGAGGCAACCTGAGAGTTGTTTAGCAACGCGAACAGCTCAGTGCCAGTGGAATGTCATTTCCACAGTTTTTACAGCCTCTTGCATTCCAGCCAGTTTGGTTCCAGGAACCCGGTTCCAGAAAACCTCCGCCAGTTAACTGGATCTGGGGGAAAGGGTGCAAGTTCAAACCAGCACAAGGGACTCTCACAGTATTCATGCTACCAACAACAAATTTAACATGACACAAAGCTAGATGTGATCCTGACAGTGTGGTTCACACATGAAGTAGGTTTAAAATGTACTTTTACAAAACAGCCACAGGGTCTTAAACTAGGGATCATCCTGAATTAAGGACAACTTGTAGATTTTGATGAAAGGTGCTAGTTTGCAGATGTTCTGTATTATTTGGGGCCCAGGCAGTGTAACTTGGGCCCTCAGATTTGATCCCTCCACATTACCAGGTGTTACCAGGAGGCTTCATCATTGGTTCAGATCAGCATCATCACCTGACACTCAGATACGTGACTTGATTAACTGAGTCTCCAAATGAATCAGGACCAACATTTCTTTCATTTATTTTTTTATTTTCTATAAAAGAGATGAGTTTCTTCCATGATCATAACAGACTGAATCATAGACCTCGACAGACCACTCACATACCAAACGATAATCGAGGAAAATGTTGAACACAAAACCCAAAACATAACGAATGTAACACAAAATACCTGAATAAAGCAAAGTCTCCATTCAGCAACATTCTCTGTAGAACCCATATCTATGGCACATGATGTCCAACGAATATCATGGAGGAAAAAAAAAATACAATAATTAAAGGCTTATTAGGAATGAAAAGTTTCTTAACCTTTTCAAAACCAGTCTAACAATAAAAATTATATATATTCATATATAGTGGACTTCATCGTATTAGAAAAAGGTGACTTAAGCAGAGAAACACTTTCTCTTGAAGCATGTTGTGTATTTTCATCCCAATAAAATGCTAAACTGTGTTCATGCCCCCCTCGCGCCACAAACTAAATAAAAATCATACGTTAACACTCTCACATCCATCCAACTATTCACACGAAGGTCTACGCTGACGCGCAGAAATGCTAACGTGGCAACATCGAAAAAACATGTCTACCTAAAACTTACTGATTGAACAAAATGGGAAAAAAGTAGTTCTCAAGTGTACACTCATCATTGAAGTCCAGCTAAAACTAGATTTAAACCTGAATATTGATAATGGGGGGAGTAAAATATAAAATGCCAACTTTCCTTTTTTGCCTTTCTACACAAGCTCTCCCACAATCTCCACCCCCCCCCCCCCCTTCGCCCTCCCCCACACCCCCTTCAAATATTACACCCCCCCCCCTCCCCATCTCCCACCCACCCCAAGTGTAATATAAGCCAACTAGAATCGCAATACAATACAGGCACTGGAGATAACACCATAAGAGAGAACTCAAGTGAGCATGTCCAGAAGGACCGCCTTACTCAAGATAACAGAATTAGAACTCACATCCACTAGAATTGAACAAGAACAATGATATAAATCAGCTGTTTTAGTTGTTTTTTTAAAAACGTTTTTATCATATTTTTTTGCTAATTTTTTTTTGTTTGTGATTATTTATTATATGATGTATTGCCAACAGTTCTGTCAACTTGCGATAAAATGATGAATGAGACTCATGCAAAGACTAGTCGAGAGCTTATCAGGTCTCAGCTCTCTGCGTTAGCCGAAAGGAAACTGAACTAAGCTTCTCTTTTGTTGAAGAGCCAAATGATGTTGTTCACTATTGTGTGTGTGTGTGTGTGGTTACACTCTCCTATACCCTCTGCCTTAGAGGAGATGTCTCAATAAGAGGAACCAGCACATAGCCAAACCGTGTGGTTAAATCTGCTAAATGGTCAGCTCGATGCAAGTGAAACAGGGTTAAGGAACTTCTCAGTTGGTGGTCAAACTCGTTTGTTTTCAGTAGTGCGAGTGTGTGTGCCAGCTGTGGAGGACATGAACGGAGTGGCCATGTTCTGAAGTCAAACCAATACAGATGGAATACATTTATTGTAAAAATCATACGAAAGCAAAAAAAAACAAAAAAACTCAGAAACCACTTGACTGTTCCCTCTACTGATGAGATTCTACCCCCCCCCCCCCCCCCCCCCCCCCCATTCAAATAACCAGACGCAGAAAATAAAATGTTCAGTTTGGGGTTAAACACTTGTTGGAGTAATGAATGCATATATTATAGTTATCCTTTTTTTCTTCTTTCTAATACACGTTTTGTGAAGGACTGAAAGTGAAGAGGAGGGGGGAAGAGGGGGGGGTGGGAGGTGGGGGGCATAATATATTAAAAACATGTTAAAAGAAGCATTTCAGAACTAGGAATTCAGCATAAAGTAATGGTTGTTTGGCATAGGTGGGGTGGGGGGGTGAGTATCGATGAAGGGTTCCCAATGAACGAACAGTAATGGTTGATAAGAAAATACTTTCTCTTACAGTAGATCCTACGTCATGAAAAAGTCTCTAGACAAGTATCCTCCAGCCTAACGGTTATTGGTTTTGATCGTATGTTCAGGCAAGGGAAAGTGATATAGCCAACAACACACAAGTGTGTGTGTGTGTGTGGGTGTGTGTGTATAGGAAAAAGGTGTAAGGCAAGCTGTACAATCTCTGCTGAGAAAAATACACAATATATATGGAAGTTGACCCCCCCACCTTGACCACACCAGTTTCTTGCATGTTCTGCTCTAACAGACGAAACGTACGAACATAAAAGACTAGTATTCTTGACCAACTCAAAGAGAGAAAGAACACGTGGCAGTTTCTGTTCCAGCGCAGACCATCAGCACATTATCAGAGCGTTTGACATTATTGTGTATCGAAGCCTTTTTCATTTACACGATCGTCTCTCCTCTCGGTGTTCCCTGTGGGACGAGCTCGGGAGTCCTTCCCCCCCCCCCCCCCTCTCTCTCTCTCGGTCGCAGGCGAAGAGGTCAGATCCCCCAGGAAATGAGCCCTTGACACCAATGTAAGCGTCCATCCTTCCCCCCTCCCCCCCCCTCCTCCAGCCCTGCACAGTCCAGGCTGGTCCGGGTTCTCCCATCGGGTTCTCCCATCAGTCTCTGCAGGAACCGTCTCGTCGCAGCGTCTTAATCCCCCCTCTATCGTATATAAAGGTTCACCGCAGCTCAACATGGAGTCCTTCTTTTTGTGTCGTCGGGTCTCTCCTTCCCTCGCTTCCTCAGAACAGGTTCTCCTCAAAGATCGCCATTAAGTCACTTTGGAAATTCATGTCAATGGTTGCTGCCATCTGTAGAGACAGGAGAGATTCAGATGAGTCATGAGATGATCCTTCATTTGGCCCGCAGTGGGGAAACTGCACACAGCATCATAAAGTAACGTTAAAAACAGCATCATAACTAAATAAATTACCGTATTTTTTGGACTATAGGGCGCACTAGATTATAAGGCGCACTGTCAATGAATGGTCTATTTTCGATCTTTTTTCATATATAAAGTGCACCGGACTATAAGGCGCATTAAGCGGAAAAAGACAGTCAGATAAGTCAGTCCGCGATGCGGACTCTCCTGGCTACGCTAGCCGTAATGCTGCAAGCGGTGCAGCTTTGAAGTTTACCAAAGTCGTACTAAAACATTTTGACTTAGCACCGTGAGCGCCTTGTACCACACAAAATCGCTTAGAGGTCAGTAAGCAAAACCAGAATGAATCCATATATACGGCGCTTCGGATTATAAGGCGCACTGTCGTTTTCTGAGAAAATTAAAGGATTTTCAGTGCGCCCTATAGTGCAAAAAATACGGTAAATTACATAAACATCCATCAAAACCACAGGATGTCCTCCCTGCTGTGAAATCTCCTTACCGCTTCTCTCCTCCTCCTCTCCTGCTCCCTGCGTCTCGCTAGCTCCCTCTGCTGGTCGAGGGCGCTCTGTGCTGAGGCCTGAGGGGGCGTCGGGGCCTGGGGGGGCTGCTGGACAGCTGCAGGCTGGGGCTGGACCTGGGGCTGGGGAGGGGCCTGCTGCTGCTGCTGCTGGGGGGGAGGCTGGACGTGCTGCTGCTGCTGCTGCTCCAGTCGTCTGCGGGGCTCCTCATGCACCCTCCTGGGAGGCTCCAGGACGTCCTCCTCATCACGACCCCTGAGGGGGGGAAGGTGACATCACACCTCAGGATATGACATCACACCTCAGGACATGACATCACACCTCAGGATATGACATCGCATATGACAAAACATGACATCACACCTTTCTCCCTCCCCACTCTCTTCCTCTCTGTCTGTCTCTCTCTCTTCCTCTCTCTCTCTTCCTCTCTGCCTGTCTCTCTCTCTCTCTTCCTCTGTCTCTCTCTCTCTCTCTCTCTTCCTCTGTCTCTCTCTCTCTCTCTCTCTTCCTCTCTGTCTGTCTCTCTCTCTCTTCCTCTCTGTCTCTCTCTCTCTCTTCCTCTCTGTCTGTCTGTCTCTCTCTCTCCCTCTCTGCCTGTCTCTCTCTCTCTTCCTCTCTGTTTGTCTGTCTGTCTGTCTCTCTCCCTCTCTGCCTGTCTCTCTCTCTCTTCCTCTCTGTCTGTCTCTCTCTCTTCCTCTCTGTCTGTCTGTCTCCCTCTCTTCCTCTCTGTCTGTCTGTCTCCCTCTCTGTCTGTCTCTCTCCCTCTCTGTCTCTCTCTCTCTTTCTCTCTGTCTGTCTCTCTCTCGCTTCCTCTCTCTTCCCCCCTCCCACTCTCTCCCTCTCCCCCACCTCCTTTCTTCCTTCCCTCTCTCAGCCTCTCCCTCCTCCCTCTCCCCCTCCCCCTCCCTCCCTCCCACTCCCCCACTCCCTGGGACGGCCCGCTGGCCTCACCGTATCTTCTCCTGCTCCCGGCGGAGGCGGTCCTTCTCTGCCTGCTCTGCCTGGGCCTTCAGGGCCTTCTCCCTCTCCTCCTTCTCCCGGGCGGCGCGGCGGAACTGCTCGAAGCTGTCGCTCGACGACTTGACGGCCGACGAGGGGGCGGAGGTGGACTTCTGCGCCAGGCTGGCCCAGGAGCCCATGTTCTTCAGCTTCACGTCCTGAGGAAGAGGAGGAGGACGGGGCTGGGTTAGAAGAGGAGCGTCGTGTTTGACGGTGCCAGGGTGGTGGTGGAGTTTGGGAGGGTCCCAGAGGAACACGGGGGGGACTCACCTGTACCTTTTTGGGGGCGGCAGGAGCCTTGGACTCCTGCTTGAACTTGTCCTTGTCCTGCAGGGAGGGGGCGGGGCCACTGTGCTCTGAGGAGCGAATCACAGGCCTGGAGCTGTCCATGGACTTCACATCTACACACACACACACACACAGTCTCAGAACCTGGCCTCCAAACACACACACTTCACTGTAGCAGTGTGTCCATGCGGGTCACAGCGTGTGTGTGTGCGTGAGCTCACTCTGCTGGCCGTGTCCTGCTAGTGTGGGCTTGCTGTCAGGGTGCTTGTGAGGCTCTGGTCTCATGGCAGGGTTGAAGGGCTCCCCTCGCATCACTGGAGGCGGGGACAGCTTCTCCTCCTTCAGCACGCTGTGAGCCTGGGGCGCTCGCTGGGCACAACACAGCAGACGTTACACACACACACAGCAGCCGTTACACACGCACGCACACGCGCTGCTCAGCCATCACACACACACACACTCCTCAGCCACACACACTCCTCAGCCACACACAGCAGCTTCTCCACACACACTCCTCAGCCACACACAGCAGCTTCTCCACACACACTCCTCAGCCACACACAGCAGCTTCTCCACACACTCCTCAGCCCCGCTCACCTTTTTGGGCTGCAGGTTGTGAGGGGGAGACGGGTGGGCTACAGGAGGGTACTGGGGCAGCTGGGGGGAATGCATCATGAGGGGGGAGGGGTTCTCCCTCAGGTGGCCTGTCAGAGGAAGAAGAGGGGGGCTGTTAGCACGCGGCCCAGCATGCACCACAACACAGCACAGCACAACGAAGCACAACACAACACAGCACAACACAACACAGCACAGCACAGCACAGCACAGCACAGCACAGCACAGCACAGCACAACGAAACACAGCACAACACAACACAGCACAGCACAACACAGCACAACACAGCACAACACAACGAAACACAGCACAACATAACACAGCACAACACAACATGCTGTCGTCACAGCCACACACTGTCCTGCAGAACCCACCGGTGCTGTAGGGGTCAGGCTTCAGCTGTCGAGGGGAGGGCTGCTGCTGCTGCTGCTGGATGAGGGGCTGTGCTTTGCTGGGGGGCATGGCCGCCTTGTGTGGAGCGGCCTGGGGCTGGGCGGTCTGGAGGGGGCCCTGGGTGTAGCCCATCTGCTGCTGCTGGGGGTGCAGCATGTGGCGGGCCTGGTGGGGGGGCATCTGGGGGGGCTGGTGGGCGGGGGCGGCCTGAGACTGGACCGAAAGCGGGGGAGGAGGGAGGGAGGGCTGGGAGGAGAGCTGGGACTGGACCTGGACAGTCTGGAGGAGGGTGGGCGCCTGGGGGGCCTGCTGCTGCTGACGGGCCTGCAGGGACTGCATGAGCTGGGCGGGCTGCTGGGGGGGCTGCTGGGGGGGCGGGCGGCCTTGCTGGAGCTGCTGCAGGTACAGCTGCACCTGGCTGAGGGGGAGGGAGGGCACAGGGGGCTCCTCGTCGTCCTCCAGCAGCATCTGGGGCGGCTGGGACGACAGCAGGCTCTGGGGGGTGAGCGTGGGGGGGGACAGGGGCCGCTGGCGGAGGGGCTGGGAGGGGTGGAGGATGTTGGTGGGGAGGTGGTGAGACGGGGGCGGCGGCTGGGGCTGGAGCTGGGGGTGTGGGTGATGTTGCTGCTGCTGCTGCTGTTGTTGTTGATGATGTTGTTGTTGTTGCTGCTGAACGCTCGGCTGGGCCTGCGGGGTTCCTGTCTGCTGGGGGGGTTTGGGGGGGAGGGGTGCGGCTCTGTGGCTGGGGCGAGAGGGTTGCTGGGGTAGGGCGTTGTGTAAGGCTGCAGGGAGGAAGAGGAGGAAGAAACACATTTAGGAAACTGACCATGGATCGTCTCAGGTAACCCATGAATAAGTCCTTCCTTTAGGTCAGGGGTGGCCAACCCTGGTCCTCGAGGGCCGCAGTCCTGAAGGTTCTAGATGTTTCCCTGCTCTAGCACACCTGATTCTAAAGAACGGGTCATTATGAGGCTTCCACGGAGCTTGATAACGACCCGGTCATTAGAATCAGGTGTGCTGGAGCAGGGAAACATCTAGAACCTTCAGGACAGCGGCCCTCGAGGACCAGGGTTAGAGACTAAAGGATTGGAGGCTAAAGCTCTAGACTAAAGGCTTACCTGGGGAGGTGAGGATGGGGTGCTGGTTGAGGAAGGGGTGGGTTTCCGGGGAGACGGGCCCTCCGGCAGAGTGGGCGTTGAGGTGAGGCGGGGCCGGCGACGAGGCGTTGCCGGGGTGGTGGGGGGGGAGGTGCATGAGGGGCTGGCCGAAGTGGGTGAGGGAGTCGAAGCTGTTCTCCAGGATCTGGGAGGACTCCAGGGCGGTCACCTGGGGGGCCATGAAGGCAGGCGGGGCAGGGTGAGGCTGCTGGGGCTGCTGCTGCTTGATCTGGAGGCTGGGCTGGAGCATGGGGATCTGGGGGTGGGGGCCCACGGGACCCCCAGCCAGGGCGTTGACATGGGGCTTCTTCCCTTCCTTGGTGGCCTGGGCCTTCTTCTTCAGCTTGGGCACCATTCCTGGGATTTGGGAGAACAAAACAACATTAAAGTCTTCTTTCGAGACCTTCACCCCCCCAAACAGGAGGCCCGTGGTCAGGAGTGGAGGGGGGAGTGGGGGTCGGGGTCTTACCCATCTCAGAGTCCTCACTGTCTGAGGAGCTGGAGTCACTGCTGTCTGAGGAACTGCCTGGCTTTTTAGCAGCAGTCATGGCCTCCATGGTTTTCTCAACCACTGCGAACAAACACACGACACGTTCAAACAATTATTCATTTAGCAGACGCTTTTATCCAGAGTGACTTACAGTAAGTACAGGGACATTCTCCCTGAGGCAAGTAGGGTGAAGTGCCTTGCCAAAGGACACAACATCACGTAGCCACAGCCGGGGTTCGAACTCACAACCTTCCGCTCACGATGCCAACGCCTTAACCCGCTGAGCCATCCGACCCCCCGTGTCAAACCCACCCAAAGCACAAGGTGAGAGACCCTCCCTAGGACCCCCCTCCCTGGACCAGAGTTTCTAGAACAGCGTCTCACCCGGAGCCTTCTTCTTCTTGCGGAGGCAGGACGACACGTATCTCTCCAGCTCCCTCAGCGTGGACGGCTTGAGCGTCTCGAAGTCGATCTCGATCTCGTCCGGGTTGGAGTTCTTCAGCGAGGGCTCCCTGGACTGGATGATGTGCACAACGCGCCCCAGCTTGTCCCCGGGGAGCTTGTTGATGTCCAGGCTCAGCTGCCTCTTCTCCTCGTAGGACATGGGCTTGCATTCCCCAGGCTCCTCCTCCGGCTCCAGGCCGGACACCGGCTGCAGGGTGGGGGGCCCCCCCGCCTGAGGGGCCAGCAGGCGGTTGTTCTTCAACCCTTCCTTCTTACTGCTGGGAGGTGGGATAGAACCGGTTATGAACCAGGGGGGTATCCCCAGAACGTATCCCTGCGTGTGTCCCTGAGCTGGGCAGAGACCTACCTGGGCCTCTTGGGCTTCTTGGGCAGGAGGTCCTTGCCGCCGCTGCTGCTGCTGTTGTTCTTGGTCTTCTTGGGGATCTGGAGCGCTGGGAGCGGCTCCTGGATGTCGTCCACCAGGGGGGGCATGCCACCTTTCTTTCTGTGCTTGTCCTTCTTCTTCTCCTTCTTCTCCTTCTCCTTCCTCTTTGGTTTGCTGGCTTGCGGCTGGGAGAGCGCAGCGAGCTGCTCGTGGACAGCTTTCAGCTGCAAGAGGGACAGAGACGGAGGGACAGAGACGGAGGGAGAGATAGAAGGAGAGGGAGGGAGAGACAGAGAGGGAGGGAAGGAGAGGGAGTGAGGGAGAGCGACAGGGAGGGAGGAAGGGAGCGACAGGGAGGGAGGGAGAGACAGGGAGGGAGAGACAGGGAGGGAGGGAAAGATAGAGGGAGGGAGCGAGAGCGACAGGGAGGGAGGGAAGGAGAGGGAGTGAGGGAGAGCGACAGGGAGGGAGGGAGGGAGCGACAGGGAGGGAGGGAAAGACAGAGAGGGAGGGAGCGAGAGCGACAGGGAGGGAGGGAAAGAGAGGGGGAGACAAAGCACAAACCAGTGGTCACAGGGAGGGGGGGGGGCAGAGAACCACTCATATCCAGTGGAAACACATGCTGGCTCTCCTTTCTCTCTCCCTCCCTCCTCCTCCTCCTCCTCACCTGCTCCTGGAGTTCCGCCAGCCTCTGGGCCCTCTCCTCCTCGGAGTCATCCGTGAAGGAGTCGGACTCGGACGAGGAGTCGCTGGAGCTGTCGGACGAGGAGGCGGGGCCCATGGGAGGCTGGGGCTTGATGGGGGCCGGGTGGAGGACGGGGATGGGAGCGGAGGCCAGCATTTCTTGAGGCTCGTCGGGCATCTTGGCGAAGCGCATCTCAAACACATCCTGGACACAACAACAACTGTTCACTATCCTGGAAACATTATGAACAGCCAGCCTGCTTATCATCAGAATAATAATCCCAAACATCATCAGAACTCTCATAGACATGGCCGTGTGACTGCTCGATGTACCTGTAACTTGCGTGCCATGGCAACCACCTCGTGGTCCGGTGGATTATACTTGTAACAGTTGGAGAACATTAACCGTACATCAGAAGCAAACTCCTGGGCCTCCCGATATTGCTTGTTTTCCAGCTTGGCCTAAAAAATGAATCACAGCGGCGCTGTTACCAAACAGCAACGCCTGCCTTCTCCCCGGACCCCAAAAAATACACTCCAGAGATGCGGGGGGGGGCCCCCCCCTTTCAGAGCGACACCCACCTTGATAGTGCTTAGGTCCATAGGGTGTTTGATGATGTCGTGGTAGTCGTGCAGCCCCAGCGCGTGGACGTCCACCGGCTTGTAGAAGGGCCAGGCGTAGGCTGTGTGTTTCTTCGAGAGCATCTCCCTCACCAGGCCTGCGCAGTACCGCAGCTGCTCCTGCTGCTTGGGGCTGTGGCCCCCCACCGCCCCGGCCCCCAGCCCCAGCCCCAGCCCCAGGCTCATGCCCATATGGTGCTGGGAGTCCGGGGTCTCCTTTTTGATCAGCTTGTTAGGCCGGGCGCTCTCTCGCCGTGGCAGCGTCTTCCCGGACTTGGACTCGGCGGGGGACGACTCGCTGAGCTGGTCGTTGGCCGTGGGGGTGGTGGTGTCCGCTTTCCTCTTCTGGCTCTTTCTCTGCTGGAAGGGGGGGGAGAGGGATGGGGGGGGGAGACGGGTTAGAGCGGACGCCAGAGTAACCAGCACATGCATTCTGAAGCATCTCCCCTCCCAGTCACACTCACTTTAGGCATGGGCACAGGGCTCTGTACGATGGGGGCAGCGCTCTGGATCAGCAGGGGGGGCAGGGTGGTCTGGGTAGGGGGAGGCACGGAGGTCATGATGGGGGCTTGGGGCGTGCAGTCGGAGGGGCCCAGGGAGTAGGGGGCTCCCAGCTGCGGGGCGTGGCTGGGGGGTAGCGTGGGGGGCACTCGGGAGGGCAGGGCCTGCGTGCTGGGCTGGGGAGGTAGAGAAGGAGGGCCCTGCCCTGGTCCTCTGGTCTGCGGCCCCGGGGAATGGCTGGCCAGGCCGCGCGTTTGGGGGGTGGTGGACGGAGAGTCGGTCAAAGGCCCTGGCTTCAAGTTCAAACCTGGGCAGAGAACAGACAGGAAGTCAAACCTGTTCATACTAGATGTGTGTGTGTGTGTGTCTGTGTGTGTGTGTGTGTGTGTGTGTGTGTGTGTGTGTGTGTGTGTGTGGAAAAATGGCACACAATATATCATCTGTTGTTGTTGTTCAGAATGACTTGTTAATCCCCAAGCGGAAACTAGCTAGTGTTGTTGCTTTATTGTTCGCATCCCACAGGTAGACTACTGTCCGTCGGAGACGCACCTTAAATTTGTAATTAGTTTGGCTAAATGCTCTTATTGCTCTTCCCTTGGCACTTACTGGTTCTCACGATTTTTGTTTCATAAGCCTGCTATGTTTGGGGTCTACCATGTTGCTATGCTCAGTGACCGATGCTCTTTTGTAAAGCTCTCTCTTGTGAGTCGTTTTGGATAAAAGCGTCTGCTGAATGAATACATGCGAATCTACAGCTGCGAGGCAGAGCTGCGAGTCAGAGCTGCGAGGCAGAGCTGTGAGGCAGAGCTGTGAGGCAGAGCTGTGAGGCAGAGCTGTGAGGCAGAGCTGTGAGGCAGAGCTGTGAGTCAGAGCTGCGAGGCAGAGCTGCGAGGCAGAGCTGCGAGGCAGACCTGCGAGTCAGAGCTGCGAGGCAGAGCTGCGAGGCAGAGCTGCGAGGCAGAGCTGCGAGGCAGAGCTGCGAGGCAGAGCTGCGAGGCAGAGCAGTGAGGCAGAGCTGTGAGGCAGAGCTGCGAGGCAGAGCTGCGAGGCAGAGCTGCGAGGCAGAGCAGTGAGGCAGAGCTGCGAGGCAGAGCTGCGAGGCAGAGCAGTGAGGCAGAGTTGTGAGGCCGCGCTGCGAGGCAGAGCGGAGGCTCACCTCCGTCCCGTCGCCCCCGGCCTCGTCCCTTGCCCGTCATGACGGTGATCTCGGTCTCTTCCTGGGGCATCTCAGTGATCTTCTGCAGGAACATCTTCTCCAGAGCCTCGGCCATCAGGACGATGTCGTCTCCGGGCTGCAGGGGGAGACACACACTGATCAGCTGGGCCACAAACATCACCACGACAAGATGGCCATCGCTTGTTGACGATATGCGCAGAGTAAACAGTGAGATAAGGTCTAGAAGTCAGCTATTTCCAATAGAAGACCGATCCTTTCAAAAGTGCTAGGCTGGACTCTGCACGATATCTTAACTCCACAATACAATCAGAAGTAGAAGAGTACCATAAAGACCTTCTAAAATGGTGAAGGAGGTGAATATCAGGAATATAAAGCCTGTATCTCAGGCTCGGGGGGGGGCTCAGGGTCGCTAGCCCAGGGCTCTTTAACCCTTCTGCAGTGGCTCCCTGCTGCTTTGGCCTTCAAACGGTACACCTCAATATTGGAGCTGGATGTGATGCTGTGACTAACATCATTTTCTAAAGGCTTTTAGAAAATCCCCCATTAGGGGATTAATAATTATTTCTTTCTTTCTTCTTTAATATGTTGTCAACCAAACAACACGTCCCATCCTGCAAAGTCTATAGCTGTCTTTATCCACTGCTGGTGGAGATATTAAATTTGACAGGTAACCATAGATAAATCCCCCCAAAAGCAAGGTTTTAGAAGAAAATAGATCATTTAATTCAGCGCAGACGAATGCATTTGTGGGCTACACTATGGTTGATATGTGACGAGAAATGATAAAACATGAAACAAGGCTAATAGACATTTCCAGAACAAACACACAGCTTTTGCTGAAAAGTAAAAGGCTGGACATGAATGAAAAAGAGCGGCTTCGGAACTTCAGCGGAAAGCTGATGAGAGCAAATACTTCCACCAAGTGTTCCAACTACTGCTGCTAGTTTTGAGCCAGTTGCCCTGGATAATAACAGGCATAACCAACAACAAAATATAACCCGTTTTCTTTTTGGAGTTATCTCATTAAATAAATGCAGCAAACTAGTTATTTTTACATGTATCATTTTCATTCATATTTCAGCCATATTCACTCGTATTATACATGTAAAGTGTTATCTTTTAGGGGTCAAATGGCTTTGCGGCTCCAGATACCTTTTCCTTCATGGGAGAGGGGCTAAAATGGCTCTTCTGATAGAGAAGGTTTGTCGACCCCTGCTGTAGATGAGCTACTGTCCTACCTTGTTGTATATGTAGCAGTTGGTAAACATGGTATTGAAGTCTTGAATACATTCTTGAGCGTTCCAGTAGTAACTGCTCTCCAGACGCTTCTTGATCGTTCCCATGTCCATAGGACACTTGATAATCTTGTAGTAGTCCTGGAAACAGAAATATTGCTATGACGACAAAACACCCACGCCAACAAGATAGGGAACCACACAAAACAATCAGCAGTCACAGAAAGAATCGATTATCTGGGTTTATGATGGATTTATGAGCCCAACCGCTGTTGTTTCTGCTCCGTTCATTCACAGCTAGCCACTTACAGGGAGGTTGAGCTTGACTGCATCCACAGGTGCCTGGAAGGGCCAGGAGAACTGGTGCTTCCACAGGGACTTCAGCACCACCTTCAGCAGGTACTGCAGCTGGTTGGTCTGGCGCTTGGGCCTGTTGGGGTTGATGGAGGCGGGGGGCTGCTGGCTGAAGGGGGGCTGCTGGCTGAAGGGGGGCTGCTGGCTGAAGGGCTGCCCCTGGCTGCTGCTGCCGCTGCTGGGGCCCGACATCTGCGCTGCGTCCAGGCCGTCTCCCATGCTGGCCAGGCGGTGGGGGGCTAACGCCAGGGCCGGGGCGGGGTTAGGGGCCGGGGCAGGGGCGGGACACCAGTTCAGTCTTGAGCCCGGCACAGACTCCACGGAGAGAGCACCGCTGATGCCATTGATCTCCTCGTTGGGCTCTCTGTGTGGGGGGGGAGAGCAGGGGCAAGCGTGAGGGTCTCACATGCTTATCCTTACATGGCCTCAGTAGTCGTTAATCATCGTACGGTCAGGTCCCAATTAAGACTAATCACCACTGTTATTAATCACCCACTTTAAACACAGTCGGGATGTGAATGAAACGATGGCTGAAGACATCAGAACATCCTCTTTAAACATCCCCCCCTATTATGGAAGCACAGAGGGCAGCTACCAGGCAGAGGTTACTGTATCGCATATGACCACTGCAGAACATGAGGTGTAGCTCTGTGACGTCCCAATATGGCAGCTCATAGATTATTCAGTGCTGTATGTGTGTGTCTGTTTGTGTGTGTGTGTGTCCATGCTAGCTTCCTAGATGTTCGTTGAACTTCACGACAGAAAAAGGAGCAGGCCGCGTCGACAGATGTTCACCCTACAAATCTTTTAGGGGTCAAAACGACAGGCCGATCCGCTCGCCCCTGCGCATGCTAGCCACCGAGATCAAACGCCGCACTGCAATTTCTGGCTGTGGAATTCAGGCCAGGCTCCTCCCCATTCCCCCCATACCCCCCCCCCATGGAAGAGAGAGAGAGAGGGGGAAGACGGGAAGGGGAGAAATCCCCCCCCCCTCATTCACAAACGCCCTCGACCATAACCGTAGTGTTGCGCTTGAGCCACATCTTGTTTCGTGTTTGTTTTTTGCCATCTCCAGACTCAACACTGCTTCTGATATGGAGGTTTTGAACCAGTTTGGAGGTTCCAGGGAGTGTTAACCATCATCAGACAGTATAAATATCTTTTTAAAGCTCTTGTCCATGCTGGGACACAGCGGAGCACAAAGACAGTTCAGACAACACACTGCCCAAGGCCACGCTCAGCTCTACAGCATCTCTGCTAAAAATAGGCAGGAGAGACTGGGGCCTGCATTCCCGAACGGAAACATTATCGATCGGGAAGAAGGGGGGAGGGGGGGGGGGGCTCTTCTGTAAGAACAAACGCTGGAAAACCTTCCTCCTCGTGCTCAAACACCCGCCCCATCCCAGCTGGAGGACGAACGCAGCCTCGCTGACTAACAGCATTCTGGGTGAGTCACTGTGGGAGCAGCAGGAAGCCGGTGCGAACGCTGCTGCTGCTCCAGGCTGACCACGAGGGCTGACGTCAGGGGGGGAAACCAGTCACGCGGGCTGGCCTGACCTGCCTCTCCTTCCAGGGCTCCGGACGTCATGCGGCCAGGGGGTCAGACCGCAAGTTATGACTCATTTCCAACTGACACCGTAGAGCAGGGGTGTCAAACTCGCCAGGGAGGGCCAAGAGGGTGCAGGTTTACACTACTCCAGCTGAGTAAGTGGAGAAACTCGTTAGTGAAATCAGCTGGTGTAGCGATCGGTTAACAGGGAAACCTGCACCCTCTTGGCCCTCGATGGCAGGAGTTAGCTAGACTGTGTGTGTGTGTGGTCTGTTAAAACAAAACAAGTCACTGATGGCCCACCAGGGCCAGGAAGCACAGGGGAGCCTGGTCTAAGACGCAGCCCAGGAGGGGTGCAGATGGCCGGGGGGGAACCTGGCACCGGTAGGGGCTTCGGCAGATGGGAACAAGCCCTGGTCTCCACGGCGACTAGTCGTAGACGCAAAGAAAATCCTTCCCCAGCTGGGGCGCAGTGTGTCTGCGCGCACGCGCACACACACACGGTGTGTGACGGTTACAGTTGCTACCAAAACACGCTCGTTGTCATGGAAATCCTAGATTCCTTTTTTTTTTATTATTCTCTGCTGGGTTCAGTCAGTATTTACACATCAACCTTCCTGAACGCAAATGACCCTGACAAGACGAGGCAAACGAGATTAACCAGGAACACAATGGGAACGTCCCTCTCTGTGAAACTGTCTCTGTAACGGTTTCAGGTCAGGAACCGGTTTGAGCGAGACCCCTTATCACCGGGACAATGGAAAACGTTCACGTCAGAGACGATCCAATCAGGATGCGTATTGACGGCTGGGAGGTCTCATTAAGGGCGTCTGCAGTCATGATTCGACGAGGAGAAACTAACGCCAGGGACACCGGGGAACAGGTGTGACCACTTCCTCCATCAGGAACGGCCTTGTACACCAGGGGTGTCCAATCCTGGTCCTCGAGGGCCGCGCTCCTGAAGGTTGTAGATGTTTCCCTGCTCCAGCACCTCCACAGAGC
The DNA here is from genome assembly GCA_030340665.1 of Neosalanx taihuensis. Taxonomy (NCBI): domain Eukaryota; kingdom Metazoa; phylum Chordata; class Actinopteri; order Osmeriformes; family Salangidae; genus Neosalanx; species Neosalanx taihuensis. The sequence continues at coordinate 12,929,541 of CM059298.1, forward strand.
TTGATAACGACCCTTCATTAGAATCAGGTGTGCTGGAGCAGGGAAACATCTAAAACCTTCAGGACAGCGGCCCTCGAGGACCAGGATTGGAGACCTCTGCCGTACACTATTCAGAGGACGCCCCTCCCCAATTTATAGTTCCCCTGGATCCCCCCCAGAATCCCAACAGAGGTGAATTCACACGTTCCTATGAGTGCATGCCCAATGCAGCCCTCTTCTCTGGGAGAACACTTGACTTTTGACCCGGACGTAGATCACTGCAGCAGGACTGCTGTGGAATGTTCGAAGGGGCGGTGGAGGATCTGGTTACCAAGGGTAAAGAATGCCGTAATGCCAGAAGCCTCGGGAACGACTGTCATACATGAAGGGGGGAGGCGGGGAGGAGGGGGCGGGAATGTCCCTGTACTTGCTGTAAGTTGCTCTGGATAAGAGCGTCTGATAAATGACTAGTCCCTCTCGAAAACATTTCATTTAGTCATGCCCCCCCCGAGGCAAGTAAGGTGAAGTGCCTTGCCAAAGAGCACAACGTCATGCAGACCAAGCCTGGAATCGAACTCGCCACCTTCCGATCACTAGCCCGGCGCCTTAACCCGCTGAGCCACCCGACTCCCCTGGAGGTAAACAATTAATCATTTATGTTGGGTGGGAGCTTTCAGAGAAAATGATGGTCTAAGAATTACACTCAGCACCCCCCCCCGTCCCCCCGTCCCCCCCCCCTTCCAAAACAGTTTTTTTCCACCCCGCGTGAGCCCTGAAAGAAAACCCATAAATATTTAATCAAACCCAACCAGGCTCATCCCCCCCCCCCCCCGATAGACTATCAACAGACAATAACGAGCCTATTTCCAATACACACTCTATGGTCATCTTGACAGTTGTTAACATTTCAGTAGGTTTGGTTTGATAATAACAATACCTCGTTTAGCAGACGCTTTTATCCAAAGCGACTTACAGTAAGTACAGGGACATTCCCCCCTGAGGCAAGTAGGGTGAAGTGCCTTGCCCAAGGACACAACGTCACATAGCCACAGCCGGGGTTCGAACTCACAACCTTCCGATCATGATGCCAACGCCTTAACCCACTGAGCCATCGGCCTCCCCTAGGTTTGCTGTTTGAGAGGCCTCTGAAGAGGCCTGACCTCCGAGGCCAGCCTCTCACCCTGAGCACCACACACACCAACCTGGATGTGAGGCATCGGAGGCTGCCCTGTCCCACAGCTCTACCGCATGGAAGGTTCCGGTCAGCCCGGCCTCTCTCCTAAGTCCCCCCCGTCCCCCTGGGGGAGGAGGAACACATGGGCTACAGGGGCTGGAAACTATGCCAAAGTCCAGACTGTCCTGTCTCCACGAGGGAGGGGGGGGAGGGACGCAGCCTTCTTTTGAGTCAACATACTTATGTCACACCTGTGTTATCAAGGCTGCGCTGTGTCAAGAGGTCATAAATGTGGAACAGCGATTCCCCGTGACGCTGCGATCTGCTCCCTGCCTGCCTGGACTGGACGTTGTTACGAAACATCGGGGGGGGGGGGGGGGGGGGGGCTCTAACGCAGCCCAGGCAGAGCAGGATGACTCCTCACAAGGTAAGAGCAAGGGGGAGAGTCGGGCTATTATCACCATCGTTATTATTTTCCCGGTTTACATTGCCGTGATTGGGAGAGTGGGGGGGGGGAGACCTCTCATTAGTCACTGAATAAGGGTTGTTTCTGAACTTAAGATCAGACGCAACCTTGATGAGCAAGGAAGAACCCTCTCTCCATTCCTCTCTCCCCCTCCCTCCCTCCCTCTCTCAACCTCCAGCCAGTTTACTAAGCTCTGCCAGGAAAGAGGAGAGCTTTCCAAAAAAACCAGCCCACTGACACAACAAATACACCCCCGCCTCCCCTCCCACCCACCCCCTCCCCTCCCACCCCCGCTTTTCGAGTCTCCCTTCCCCCTCCACACCCCCCCCTCTCCCCAGGAGGCTGGTCACTGGGCTCTTTGGCAGAACACTGGTTAACAATGCAGTCCTTAAACCCACTTAAACCTGAAACTTTGAATTTAACACGATCTTCTGATCCAGAGTGGTGATACCAGCTGAAGGTTTGAGTCTGTCTATGACGCCTCTTCACGAGGTTAACTGGAGTCTTCATCCAGTTTAGGTTACATATCGATTAGCTCGTTTCAAGAAAGGCCTTTTGATTATCCTTCCATGAATTTAGTCTGAAGATTAGTACAGGTTGTATTTGATCAAATGTGAATAGTAAACATTTAAAAGAACGAATAGATACACTTTCTGTATAAACAAAATTTACCTTTTCACAGAGACTGAATAATGTGCAATTTTTTCCAAGAGGGCATCCAGTTTTTGAAAATCCAACAAATCATTAGATTTGGCATGCATCTTGTAATCCATTGATGCCTTCCTTTCAACAGAAACCAAAAGCAGAAAAAGAATGGATACGATCTCAGATCTCGCTTAAGTTTCCTTCCTCCTCCCGAAATCACAAGAGGGGGGATCTGTAGCTCCAAATCAGAGATATCCCCAAGAAATCCATCTAGGCAAGCAAATATGTCTCCATGATCCCGGCGAACAGTTCCAGAAAAGGCCCCGGAGAGCAGCCTCAGAGCCGAGTGCGTTCAGCCCGAGAGAGGAGAGGCTGTGGAGGCCTGCAGCCGGCAGGCTGTGTTAGCTGTGTGAGCCGGTCTGCTGCTGTCCCCCTCCCCCTCTCAGCAGCATAACCGCCCAGTTGCCACAGGCTCTCCGGCCCATTGTGTGTCCTTCCCCCTGCTTGGCCTCCCCCCACTCGCAGGCAGCAGGAGAGGGAGAGAGAGAGAGAGAGAGGGAAGACAAGGAGGCGAAGCGGCTCGGGGAAAGGAGATACAATTCACACGAGGCACTTTCTTTCTCTCGCTCCCTTCTCTCCGGCGGGCGGACGTAGCAGCGTGCAGTCGCTCGGCAGTGAAAATGGCTCTGGCTGCTTCCTCATTCAAGCCTTAGTCCTCAGCCCCGCACACCCCTCCCTCTCCCACGCTCGCTCCGCCCCCTCCCTCTTACCCCCCTCCTCTCCACCCCCCCCCCTCCCTCCCTCCCGCCCCCGTCCATTGCTTGAGGTCCCTTTTGCTTTTCCGCTCCTTCCTCCCACCCTCTCTCGCTCTCCGAAACACCTTTCACACACCGCCCCCCCCCCCCTCTCTGTTTCACCCTGCATGCCCTTCCCCTCCCCCACCCGCTCCCCTCCCCCACCCGCTCCCCTCCCCTTGGACTGATCGTGTGCACGCCTCCCCCACCAAATCTTCCTTATCTGCTCTACGCTCCCATGCTGCCCTCAGTCACACAAGTCTAGACAACAGCGATACAAAAGCTGCAAGCTGGGGGTTTTGTACACAAACAGGGAGGGGGAGGGAGGGGGGGGTAGAGAGAGAGACAGAGAGAGAGAAGGCATTTCTAGAATTGATTGGAAGAGCAGTAGAATGAATGGGACACACAAAACAATATCCCATAATCTTTTGTTATCTGCGCGCGGGTGTGTGTGTGTGTGTGTAGCAGAGATCACATATTCCCTCTGAAGAGTTAATTTCTCTCCCACCCATGCTCAGCCATCTGTCAACAGAAACAATTCAAGTCATCATGACTCATTGAAATCGCACCAATCAGGGCGCGTCACATCGTTCAGACACCACAGCGGTAGCGATACAAGCCGGGGGGGGCTGTGAGAGAAAGAGTTAGTGATGAACAGAAAGGGGACAGGGGAGAGAGCAGGAGAGAGAGCAGGAGAAGGACCACCCAAGAGCTAATGTAGTGAGCTACTGTAGTTACCATGCCTGGGGAACTCATTTACCTGGCACGCTCCAGACCATTCAGAATGGATGCTGATCGAAAACACATCATTTTTTTTTTTTTACATCAAATTATTAAGCGTCTCATCTACAACTGTCGACCCGCATTTCCCAAACACACATTCAACCATCTGCTTAGCCACTCACTGTCAAACGGAAAAATGATTTTTTTAAAGCAGGACCAAATCTGTACAGCAACCTGGAGATGAGAATGTTCTATCCCTTCCAACACACACACACGGCAGATGAGGTCAAGGTTCATACATCGACCATATTCCAATCTCTTAGATGTTCTTCCCCACTATGACAGAAGAGTGAATGCACAGCCCTGATCTGCACAGCCCTGATCTACACAGCCCTGATCTACACAGCCCTGATCTACACAGCTCTGATCTACACAGCTCTGATCTGCACAGCCCTGATCTACACAGCTCTGATCTACACAGCCCTGATCTACACAGCTCTGATCTACACAGCTCTGATCTGCACAGCTCTGATCTGCACAGCCCTGATCTACACAGCCCTGATCTACACAGCCCTGATCTGCACAGCCCTGATCTACACAGCCCTGATCTACACAGCCCTGATCTGCACAGCCCTGATGGGAGGGCAGTGAAAGATGCCGGCTATCTGATTTCCCACATAAACACAGGAAGACCCTTCTTTACGGCAGCAAGATGCCCCCCCCAGCCCACCTCTCCAGCCTGCCTCTCCAGCCTGCCTCTCCAGCCTGCCTCTCCAGCCTGCCCCTCCAGCCTGCCCCCTCCAGCCTGCCTCTCCGCCTGCCTCTCCAGCCTGCCCCTCCAGCCTGCCCCCTCCAGCCTGCCTCTCCAGCCTGCCCCTCCAGCCTGCCCCCTCCAGTCTGTCCACGTGCCACATCCAGCGCTCCCACAGACAATACAGCAGCTGCCAGGGTGACAAAGCTCCAATCTACAGTGAATCTGGTGGGGCTGAGGCGATGGCCCTGCTGTTTGAGGGTGTGGGGGGGAGGGAGGAAGGAGGGAGGGTTGCCTGCAGCAGGGCAGGCATGGGGGGTTGGGTCACAAGGAGAATCAGTTCAACATGATGAGACTCGGCCAGGAGGCACCTTCAGAGTCTATTAATCAGCTGGGAGTCTGAACAGGCACAGCTACCAGGGAGGAGGAGAGAGAGGCAGGGTGGAGGAGAGAGAGGCAGGGTGGAGGAGAGAGGCAGGGTGGAGGAGAGAGGCAGGGTGGAGGAGAGAGAGGCAGGGTGGAGGAGGAGGGGGCAGGGTGGAGGAGAGAGAGGCAGGGTGGAGGAGGAGGGGGCAGGGTGGAGGAGAGACAGCCAGGGTGGAGGAGAGAGAGCCAGGGTGGAGGAGAGAGAGGCAGGGTGGAGGAGAGAGAGGCAGGGTGGAGGAGAGAGAGGCAGGGTGGAGGAGAGAGAGGCAGGGTGGAGGAGAGAGAGGCAGGGTGGAGGAGAGAGAGCCAGGGTGGAGGAGAGAGAGGCAGGGTGGAGGAGAGAGAGGCAGGGTGGAGGAGAGAGAGGCAGGGTGGAGGAGAGAGAGCCAGGGTGAAGCAGAGAGAGGCAGGGGGAGAGAGAGAGCCAGGGTGAAGCAGAGAGAGGCAGGGTGGAGGACAGAGAGGCAGGGTGGAGGAGAGAAAGGCAGGGTGGAGGAGAGAGAGCCAGGGTGGAGGAGGGGGATTGGATGATCTGCTTGTCCGGTGTGTAGGACATGTGTAGGCGGCAGTAGATTAGCACAGAGGGGGGAAGGGCAAGGATGCAGAGAGGATCCTTGAGAGAAGCCCAGCGCTTCAATAAAACATGGCTTCCATGTCAGGAGTCAATACGCTCATTTAATAACCACACACATTAGGAATGAAAAAAACCTCAAATACAAAATAAATCACATACGATACAACATGAGAGATCTGACCTTTCAATATTCAAGACAAATACTGACACCACAGCTTAGTGTACTGACAGCATCTTAAGAGACTTTTTAATGAGCATTCTGTCAGAATGGGCGGTGGGTGAGTACAGAGTACATTTGCATAAATCATCCCTGCAGCGTGTGATCGGTGTACAGTAATGACTACATTATTGATGGAACATGGAGCGATCGGGGGTACTTACATTTTTACACCCCTGTGCGGCGACTCACAAGAGAGAGCATCTCATCTCCAAGGTTCTCCAGGGAGGTGTTGTTGCTGGTGTGACCTGTTCCAGAGAAGTATCCCAGCTAACAGATGACCTCTACACACCTAGGACACAGACAGCAGGGAGAGGGAAGTTCAACGATCGTCACCGATACAGGGAACCTCTGAAGCTGTGGACACGGGGGATACGATCAGCCAGGGAGTTGCGGAAGGCTTGTCAGAAAAATCCAACTGTGGAAACACTGCTTCGGGTGTCATCTCTTAGTCGCTGATGATGATTATAATAATACCTCATTTAGCAGACGCTTTTATCCAAAGCGACTTACAGTAAGTACAGGAACATTCCCCCTGAGGCAAGTAGGGCGAAGTGCCTTGCCCAAGGACACAACAGCACATAGCCACAACCGGGGTTCGAACTCACAACCTTTCGATCATGAGGCCAACGCCTTAACCCGCTGAGCCACCTGACTCCCCTATGATGTGATGCAAGACAAATCAAATCAACGTTTATTTGTATAGCCCTTTTTACAAGCAATGACACAAAGGGCTTCACATACGCCCACAGAACTGCCCCTCAACCAACCTAAACCCTCAAGGAAGACAAGGAAAAACTCCCAGCAAGACTCACTAGGATCGGACTGTTTTGTACTCAGTTACCAGACATAATCCACCAGTGGGACACAGGTGCCCATGCCATGGAACATGGACTATAGGAATTTTTGCAACCAGGAAAGAGACAATTGCAGGTTGATACAAGATTACTTTCGGCATGTGACAAGACAGGTACTGCGCATACAGACATGGCACGCATGGCGAACATGCAACAACGAAGCAGCAACACCTCACATGCAAAGGTTACACAACGCTAAATGACCACGAGAGTGAGAAATTATACGTGGCCCGATACTCCCCCAAATACTCCCTGATGGGGGGCTGGGTCACACGGTTTTGCAAGCGGTTTCTCAGGTCAGATTAACCTGCGGAAGTTCACCCCCAAGGCTATGTTTGCACGCTCCAGTTTGTGTTCCACACTGCTATCTAATGCACTTTGGACCAGACCACCTCACACACGTCACTGAAAAGAGGGGTCACCTGGGCTGGGCTGGATGAAAGGTCAAGGATATCGAGATGATCGCGGTGGCCCAGGAAACGTTTCATCTTTAACAGCATGCTTTAAAATACGCATCGATAACAAACTGGTTGTAGTAGTGACGCATGTCTATAAAACAGCGGTTCTTAACCCTGTTGGAGATACTGAACCGCACCAGCTTCATATGCACATTTACCGAACCCTTCTTAATTGGTCGTGTCATCACGAATCATACGAGTCGGATGTGTGTCTTGACCTCCGCTGAACCCCTAAGACTGACTCACCGAACCCCTGGGGTTCGATCGAACCCTGGTTAAAAACAGCTGCTATGAAATCAGTCAGATATGGACATATAAGCAGCTGTACGATGTGTTGATTTGTGGCCTTTGTGGGGTTATTAATGCAATACTAGCTCCCTGTCCCACACAGCCTTTAAAGACTGTTAACATCGCAAGTCTCATCTGCTTGATGGTCACACTGTAAAATGTTCCCTTTGATTCCTGCCAGGCCATTACATTAGAAACCACCAGGATCGTGTGCTTGTAGCCTCTCATATTTGTTTTGGAAGTTGATCTCAATATTAGCTACTTATGCTGCTAGCACAAAATGGCGACTTGGACCAGCTGTAAGGCAGCTAGCTGAGCAGCTCCTAGCACATTGGCACTACTTATAACACATTGAACAACCATTCAATTCAGCTGGAAACCCCTAAATCTGTATTATACATTATATCCAGACAAACATTTGGATATTTAAATGACCTGTGGAGGCAGGACAATGCAGGGGTGAACTAGTTAGCCGGCCCAGTCCTCGATGTTAGACTAAACGTTAATCTTACGCAAAATGTCCCCAAAGTAGCAGCCTGTTATTATGGGCTGTCATTTGGTTTCCCTTCGCCCAGATTACGATGATCACTTCTAATTCAGGTTCCCTCCAACTTCAGTATCTTGTACGATCCTATAACCATTTACAGCTCAGCTATTTGGTGCTTCTACAGATTCATAACATGAGCTGCTGTTACTGTTCCTGCTGCGTAAAGGACCTCTGAGAATCCCACAGATCCGCTAACAGAGCAGATCAGGCTCCTCCGCATCCATCACACAACCAACACAACAAACTGGAATTATAGCGTGAAAACTAGCGATCAGCTCAGGAACATGAAGACCATCGTGCGGCCCGCTGCCCCCACAACATCAGCTCATATAGCGGAGGAAGGCAGCGAGCTCCACATGAGTTTAACCCCCCCAAACACAGAGCTGGGGGAGAGGACGACAGTGTGCGGCCATTATCAGCAGCCAGCCTCTCACACACGCTAAGCTGCTGCTGCCACACAGCCTGTTACTGGGAGCGGGGGACAAGACGGGCGTTAAGACTCGTTGTCAATACGATTAACCTCACTGAACTGATATAGAACATCACCCTTCACTGTCATGGGGGGGGGCCTGGTGTCAAGGCCCCTCAACCAGAACCATCCAGAAGCAGCGAGTCCGGTCAGAGGCAGCTAACTAGGCCGCCGTCAGACTCCCGTGCTGCTAGCCTGTTAGCCTGCTAGCCAGCCCTTCAGGATGTGTTGGCGCCGCACACAGACTCCGCACACATGGCGAAACACGTAACAACGAATCAGAAACACCTCACATGAAGCCGCCCGAGGGTGTTTCCTTAGTGAAAACACGTCTCATTCGTAACTCTGATAGTCAACAGTAGCGTAACTCGGGTTCTATTTACCTTGTCAGTTGGGATGTGAGGGCGCGCGGGATGTTTCTCTGTCTCGAGCTGGATCCAGAACAAACAGCTCCTGATGACGTCATGCGCACAGGGGAACGTGAGAAACGTTAGAGACTAAACTGCATAACATTCCCCCCCCTATTTATTTAATTGCAGTCTTCTCATCGGTTAGTTTGAATTAATTCATACGTGAGAAATTTAACGTAATTTTTAATTGTCTGGTTTCATAACTGCTATTCTTGGAAAGCTGCTTTCGAGAAAATATTCTGCAAAACATCATGTGTTTTTTTTGTTGTTTGTCTAACCCTGTTCAGGAATTGTATTTGTGTATCCTGCATTTCACAACGTAGCGTAAAAAATAATATATAATATTCACCTTGTAACAAAAGGAATGCTGGAAGTGACCCTCCAAGCCAACTATATAATACCTATCGAAAAGGTTTGCAAAATAATGCATTGGCGACGATGTGTGGTTGATTATGGTACTGATGGCAATATGTTTATCGGGTCACCTTAATATTTTGGAGAAAAATATGTCCTTATTTTTATTTTATGTAGTTCCAAGTGTAGTTATCAATACAAGAGTCTGACTAGTTCACCAGCTATTTAGTTTGGATCAGAATCGTGATACACAGATCAGAAAGCATCCTGTTTCTTCCTCAAACCTGGCAACCCCCAGTGCTGTCACTGATTGGATAATCACCAAATGACGCGGGCGGAAGAAGCGTGAAGGTTGAGTTAGGAAACCAAAATGGGGGTGAAGATAGAAGTGTTTCGGGTAAGGATGATGTAATATACATGTTTACTGGCAAATACATGGCAATTTTACCACTCACCAGCTTTAGTTTTACTGACTGACTGGTGTTACTAACTTTCATTTTTAGATCAATAGACTACTGTAGGTTAGCTGATTACAGCTACAGGATCCGGTCAGTAGCAGCAGGAAGGTAGTCTAGCACTGCTGTACCAGGATCACCAGTGTCACTAGTACTACCTACCTTACTACAGAAATATCTGATTCTTACATTCATTTCATAACTATTACACCAGCTATGCCTGCCCGTGTTAGTAGCCTAACCACCAAATAAGATGATGCACTTTAGCAAACTACCAGCTTGCACTGCATATATATTGGACCAGCAGTGTGTTTATATTTATTGCATTGTCAACTCTGTTTTTCTGTTTGTCTTCCTCTTTTTAAATGTCATGAGCTGTTTGACAACTGATTTTCCCCAGAGGGGACAATAAAGGTTTCAATCAATCAAGATAAACCAAACAAATTGCCCAAGTACTGTGGTTATGATGACTTAAAAACACTGTGTGTGAGAAATAAAAAACCAATGGGCGTCATAGCTCCAACCTGACATCAAGTCAAGGGTCAACCTTCTAGGGAGGAGAAAATGGAGTCAACTAAAATGTGTATTTTTACCGATTTACCAAAGAAACCTCTTTATTACTTGCAGATGATGCTTTACCTGTCATTCCCAGTGACCATGTTCTGGATCTCAAATCAAGCGGAATACTTTGAAGAATACATAGTGAAGAGGAAGGTTTGTTTCTTTGTCGTTTAAGTGTTTACAGGCTTTAAACTTGCCAGTAGGTCAGAGGACCGGTGAATGTTCTTTGTTGTCTATATTTATTGCAGGTATAATGTTCTTTCATTGTTTTAAATTTCAGAGGGAGATCTTCCCACCAGACGAGAAAATCCACGTAAGTGAAACAATTATGATTAAACAGTGTAGAAGAGTTAAGGTCAACGATTGTTTTGGTAAATAATCATGGCAAATCCTCTCTCAATTGTCTGCGCTGTAGAGAAAAGAATTGGAGGACTTCAAGGAGCGTATGCGAAACCGCAAGGAGCAGCGAATATTAAAAAAGATGGCCATGGAGTCTGAGCAGTGAACTTTGCAGAGCAGATGGGAAGATGCCCCCAGCAGGTGATCAAAGCTTGCAAGTCAATGATGTCATCTACAGTTGGTGGAAAACCAGCAGAATGGGACTTGGATTGTACAGATAACATTGACTTCTATGGAGAATACACCTAACATTAGTGTTCTTGTGCCTCAGGAATCACAACACAGTCCTGCTGAAAGACTTTTACAATGAATACATTCACCGCAGCCAATTTAATTTGTTTCATTGTTTATTTTAAATGCAAATGTATTTATTTTATCAGGTATTTAGATTGGTCCTTACTTTTCTTACTATCATTCATTAAAGCTTGATTAATGTATTCATGAATTAGTTTTTTATTTGTTATTATCTGCTAGGCTAATTGGGGCACAATAGGTAGAACAAGAATGATTCAATCTGAATGTATTTGAGAAGATATCGCACCTTAACACAGGCCTAACCTCCAACATTAACTGTGGTTCCAATCCCTGGTCTTCAGGGTCTACTGTTCTGCATGTTTTAGATGTTTCCCTGTTCCAACACACCGGATTCAAATAAGGGATCAGTATCAGGCTTCTGCTGAGCTTTATAACGACTCATTCATTTGAATCACGTGTGCTGGAGCAGGGATACATCTAAAACATGCAGGACGGTGGCCCCTGAGGACCAGGGTTAGGTATTAAAAACTTCAAGGCTGCCATGGTCATCAGAAACTATGACATCACAAAGCATGTGATGTCATATCCTCGCTGTGGTTAACAAAACACAAGTTTTCTGTGGCTTTTAAGTTGTCATGAGGAATAGGGGCCTGTAGAGACTAAAATTATGGAGGCTGGTAAGCTCTGGTCATCTCTCCTCCATGGTCATTCAGCACTGGGGACATCTTTCTGGACGCATCACTTTTCAGTGTCTTTGCTGCTGGATGAACTAGCCAATGTCCCACGAGTCACTGGGTGGCTTTTCTGTAAAGTTCGCATGTTGGATGGTAGCTATTCAGAGACTTCTCCACGGTGAAGTGATAAAATAAGTGCAGCCATATGTAACATTTAATCCAGAAGTCATGTCCATAGCCTCATGAGGAATATTGTTGCGTGTGCATGTTGTACAGACAGGAGGTCCAGGATAACACGGTTCAGTGGGGAAAACTATTCAAGTTCGAGTGTTGGACTTCTGTCAATAGCTCAACAGGGATCCTACGGAACTGCTTGTGTAGAATATCCATCCGTGAGGTCAGCAGCATTTTAAGAAAACATTTTGAGTGATTATGGAATGGCAAATATTGATGTATATCAAGTGTTTATTTCAATTATATTGATATTGTTTCTGCATACAGGACCAACTGGGAGGAACATCTTTTAGAAAGGTATGAAAGAGGTTGACCTTTGACGAAATATATGCGCCTCATCTTGAGTATTGAAGAATAATAGACCTGTGCACCAAAATGAAAGGGATTTTCCATTCAAAGACACTTGAATGATGATAGATGGTGTTTGGACGGGGCTTTAAATAGCATTTAGACTGGACTTTGGTGCGATTCGAAGAGCTACTGGGTTCCTTTTGACCTCTAACCCTTGCGTCTGTGTTGTACTTTAGGTTGGTTACGTCGATATAAACTTGTCTGAGTTAGCAGGATCTGGACGTGTGACTCGTAACTATCTCCTTGAAGGGTATATGAAGGACAACAAACTTGATAACTCCATTATGAAGGTCAGAGGAATCGAAATGCTTCTTTTTCATGATAGAGAGAACTGGCAATGTGTAAACTGTAAAATATACTAAGACAAAATATGTTTTACACAATAATCTGTTGCAGATATACATACAAGTACAACTACTTCAAGGAGATCCCTGTTTCAGAGTGTAAGACAGATTACAAAAATAAACGAATGATTAAGGTTGTTACTCATGAGGGAAAATTAATAAATTTGACTTTGGCTCATCAGCCCCTCGCAGCAGTACCTCGGAACGAGAACAATGTCAACAAGGCCTTGTCAAGGGCACACGATCAGCAGTGATTCTGAACCTGGTACGCACACTCACCTACTGCCTACACAAGACTATACACACACTGACAGACACACACCAGAGTCAGGTAGCTCAGCGGTTAAGGTGTTGGGCTCATGATCAGAAGGATGTGAATTAAATTCCCGGCTTTGGCTACATGATGTTGTGTTCTTGGGAAATGCACCCTACTTGCCTGGGGGGTAATGTCCCTCTACTTGTTGTAAGACGCCCTGGTGAAGAGCATCTGCTAAATGACTACATTTGAATGTGAGACACTGAACCATCAGAGACCAACAGAACTGCTTTTATCTCCCAGGATCATCAGAAGATGTGCTGCAAGTCACCTCAGGTCAGCTCCTGGACGCCCTGCCTGATCAAACTGCTGAGGCCCAGGAGAGAGGGCTGACTCTGGGCCATCTGACCCGAGTGAGACTAACACGTGTAGATGCTAGAGAGGTGGTGGAGAAACTGTGCCTGGAGAGTTTGGGCTCAGCATCTGAATTCTCTCCTCCCATTGAAGGTATACTTAACCTGTGCAGGAACTGGATGTTGCCAGGTTTGAGCTATTCAGATCAGAGGCTTTTCATGTATTATACACAGACTTTGTTTTTATGTCATCTTAGACTCAGGGCTTTCCCTAATTGTTGGTCATGATGGTTCAACATCCCTTGGTGTGATTCATACTCAAAACAGGTACTGCAGGTTACATTTGTTTCAGAATCTGTTTTTATTTGCTATGCAAGATATACAAACACTGAATTTACTATGGCAAACATAGAACATATATGGAACATAAGGGTTGATAAGGGTTGATAAAAATAGAAACAAAATTAATAAAAAATACAAATACATGATTTTATTGTTATAAAATAAATAATTTTGCGTTTATTTAAAGGAATATTATATTTGATGAATTTAATTAAATTGTATTTGTTTGCCACATCTGTATCAATATAGGGAATCTGATGTGGAAGATTTGGACAATGTCATCATCATGAAATAAAGACACGTTTCCCACTCAAATCAGGCGTGTTTCTTTCTTTCAGACCGACTTTATTGTAAATAGTGGACACATCCTATAGTTATTAGGTTTGGATATTTATGTTAATTATATGTGAGTATCGTTCCTTCATCTCAGAGGGTGCAGCTTTACAACACGGAAGAGTCAACATGGCTCCAGGTGGACTCAAAGCTGTGGTCGGAGAGAGTGAGTAGAAAACTTTCTTAAACTCGAGCAAAGTGAACTGTCAAGTACTTTGCTGTTGCCAGTGTGCGATGGTACAGTTAGTTTGGGAAAAGTATTGAATAAATGACTACTTTAGGTCGTCTGTATTTACTTAGTCATACAAGAATAGCTTCCTTGTTAGCAAGTAGCTTCAGCTAGCGTGTCAACATCACATCTGACAAGTTGTCAAAACCCTTATTTCCAAACAAAAAAACTACTGGTTTTATACTGTGTGTCACTGTTTAAAAAGTTAGTTTGAATCCTAATCGACGTGACTTTAGTGGTGTAATGTTATGTTAGGCTAGTTGATCCTGTACAAGATAAACTTGATGTGATCTTGTTGACTGTGGGCAGCTGCCTACCTTGTGATCTGTCGGAGTCAAGAACATTTGTCAGCTCAGTTCACAGTTAATGAGTTACTTTACTGATGCGGCTGACCAGAAGGAACCAGTCTACCAGCAAACCCATCATATAATCACATCTAAGGACAAATGTTGATTCCTGACAACCCGCAGATGGCAGTATATTCCATTCCAAGTGTATAGGATCAAGGATTTGAAGTGGGGCACCCCCTAGACAGGCACCCCCTTAGTGAAATGACCATTTGTTAACTGACTACATTGGATGCGTGCTTTTTGAATAGAAGTGGTTTATTTTAATGATTTATCCACGTTTCCACTCTAAGAAATCCTCAACGGAGTCATCAAGAGTGTCAAGAAGGATGGAGAATGGAAGGTATGGCCTGGTTCGCTGAACTCTTAAACAGAGCTTATTTACCCAAGAAGTGATTCATAACCAGTTAATGCCATTGGTCTTATAGGTTCTTATTGTGGATCACATCAGCATGCGCATCCTGTCCTCCTGTTGCAAGATGTCCGACATTATGGCAGAGGGGGTGACGAGTAAGTGAATCTAGCTCTTCATGGCATCACATCTTTATCTAGGTCAGGGGTGTCCAATCCTGGTCCTCGAGGGCCGATGTCCTGAAGGTTTTAGATGTTTCCCTGCTCCAGCACACCTGATTCTATTGAATGGGTTACATTTACATTTATTCATTTAGCAGACGCTTTTATCCAAAGTGACTTACAGTAAATACAGGGACATTTTTCCCTGAGGCAAGTAGGGTGAAGTGCCTTGCCCAAGGACACAATGTCACATAGCCACAGCCGGGGCTCGATCTCACAGCTCGATCACGAGGCCAACGCCTTAACCGTTGAGCTATCTGACCCCCGGGTTGTTATCAAGCTCTGTGGAAGCCTGATTAGCATCAGGTGTGCTGGAGCAGGGAAACATCTAAAACCTTCAGGACAGCGGCCTCTGAGGACCAGGATTGGACACCCCTGATCTAGGTTGACCTGATTCATCCCAGATATGATCAGGGAAGTGAGTCTTCAGACCTGACTAAGAGCTTCCTTCTCTCTCTCTGCAGTTGTGGAGGACATTAACAAGCGCAGGGAGCCCATCTCCAGTCTGGAGGCCATTTATCTGATCTCCCCTGTGGAAAAGGTTGGTCTTGTCGTTTGTCCCTCCAACTGTTTTCAATCACAACACAAATTTGCCATAGTTCTCCTGAACACAGCTTCCATCCTCTCTTCCTCCTCTTCCCAATGCAGTCAGTTCGTGCTTTGATCAATGACTTCAAAGAGACTGCCTTCACCTATAAGGCAGCACACATCTTCTTCACGGACAGTAAGTCTGTTCCATTGAGTGTAACGCAGTGTAAATATTATGCGTGTTTTGTTTCTAATTTTGAACTTTGTCTATAGCTTGTCCTGACGGTCTTTTTGCTGAGATCGGAAGATCCAAGTTATCCAGGGTTATCAAGACTCTGAAGGAGATCAATGTGGCTTTCTTGCCGTATGAGTCACAGGTGGGTGTTTCCAGCCTTCTCTCTTTAATTATGAGGATGACTCGGATGCTTAACGCCTGTCATTCCTTTTTTTTTCTGCTGCACAGGTGTTTTCATTGGACAACCCTAAGGCCATGCACACCATCTACAGTCCCGTGGGAGTTGCAAATAAAGACCAGTTCATGGAGAACCTGGCCGAGCAGATCGCCACCCTGTGTGACACGCTGAAGGAGTTCCCTGCCATTCGTTACCGCAGGTACTTTAACCCTCGCCCATCCCATCGTCCGTGGCCACGGCGGCGTTCGTCTGGATCCTCCCTTGAAGTTGTGCGTCCGCGTGTGTGTTTGTCTTCCCAGGGGTCCAGAGGAGAACGTCAGACTGGCCGAGGAGGTTTCTCAGCGTCTCATCGCCCACAAAGCGGACAACCCCAGCATGGGGGAGGTAGGAGCCCACATGGCAACACTGGGACTGCTTCCTCGATCCTGCTCCTTAATGCTGGGGGTTATGGGCACTTGACTAAGGCTGTACTTCATTCGGATTTCCTTTCACCAATGCAGAGCTGCATGTTTTTCACGGGTGGTTCTCTGTTCTCTCGCTTGATTTCCTGTTTACTGTTTTTTCTCTCCCCCCCCCAGTGTCCCCCCCCCCCCCCATCTGCTAGAACCTTCTTCTTCAGTTTTTGTTTCTGTATCTGTCATGGCTGACCCTTCCTTAGGTCTGATCTGGAGTTCCACAGGCATGTATACTTCTTCTTTTTTTCTTTCTTTCTGTCACTTCCCTTCTGTTGCTGCACCTCACTGTCTGAATAGAACCACCCAATATCTTTTGGGATTGAGATCTCATCAGCAGGCATGTACGGTGTATCTACATTTAGAGCTATAAAAGAATAACACAACGATCGTGAACAATAAAGCAAGAAAACAACAACACTGGCGAGTCACCATATGGGGACCGACAAGTAGTTCTAAACAACAGTAGCGTTGTTTCTTGACATGGTTTCCTTGGATTTCAGGGTGTCGATAAGGCGCGGTCTCAGTTACTGATTGTGGATCGTGGCTTTGATCCGATCTCCCCTCTCCTGCATGAGCTCACCTTCCAGGCCATGGTCTACGACCTGCTGGACATCCAACAGGACATATACAGGTGAGTCTGGGAAACCACGGTAGTCAGACGGACAGAGGTAGTGTATTGGGCATCGGGCTCATGATCGGAAGGTTGTGAGTTCGATTCCCGGCTGTGGCTGCATGACGTTGTGTCCTTGGGAAAGGCACTTCACCCTACTTGCCTCAGGGAGGAATGTCCCTGTACTTGCTGTAAGTCGCTCTGGATAAGAGCGTTTGATAAATGAATAAATGTATGTATGACTGCAAATAATAAGACCACTCGTTCCCCTCACGTCCTAGATATCAGTCTACCGGCATTGGGGACGCTAAGGAAAAGGAGGTTTTACTGGACGAAGATGATGAGTTGTGGGTGCAGCTGAGACACATGCACATAGCAGATGTCAGCATGTAAGTATGGCCGCCGCAGGGGGAGAGGGCAGGGGGAGAGGGCAGGGGGAGAGGGCAGGGGGAGAGGGCAGGGGGAGAGGGCAGGGGGAGATGCAGTACGTCTGGGCCCGGCCTCACGCTTTCTGAACAACCCCGTGCAGAAAAGTGACCGAGCTGCTCCGGAACTTCTGCGAGAGCAAGAGGATGTCCACAGACAAGGCCAACATCAAAGACCTCTCTCAGATGCTGAAGAAGATGCCGCAGTACCAGAAGGAGCTGAGCATGGTAGGTGTTCCACCTGTACGGGAGTCAGGGTGTCAGGTGGCTCAGGCTCATCCGGCCGTGCCAGATGACGTTGTGTCCTTGGGCAAGGCACTTCACCCTACTTGCCTCAAGGGGGGGGGGCGTCCCTGTACTTGCAGTGAGTCGCTCTGGATAAGAGCGTCTGCTGAATGACTGAATCCTAAACGTAAGCACTTGGAAGAAACACCAGTGTAGCCCGCGCATTGAGACGTCTGCTTGCTGATTAGCCAGTGGAATCCCATTGTTGTTCTTTGGAGGCGTCTCTCCATTTGAATTGTTTGAATTGTTGTCCGTTGTTTGGGTTTCAGTACTCTGTCCACTTGCACCTGGCAGACGCCTGCATGAAGAAGTTCAAAGCTTCCCTGGAAAAGCTGTGTGAGGTCGAGCAGGTCAGTGCTGCACCACACACACCTGTGGGAGGTCCCTGTCTGGGAACAGAGGACGCCGGTAACCAGAGACAACCAGCCGCATTGATTTCTATTCAATGAAATACCTTGAGTTTTGTGTGACAGTAGATTGTAACAAGCTGTGGGTAATATATGTGTATCTGGGATGTGTTGCTAGATCTGTTATCCTTGGGGTGTAGACATAACTCATGTTGGTGACCTCACTTCCTGTAGTTATCTGGTTCGGTTTATGTGAGGATTATGATGTAGGTCCTAGGCGTGTTCAGTTTAAACATGGAGGCTTCGCGGTATCATTCCATGAACGCCACGATCAGGACGTTCCCTGGTCCAATATGGCGTAACGCACAGTCAAGCTGTTGCGTCACGGTTGAACATCCAACACACGGACCACTTTAGTTAATGCTGCCGTGCTTTCGGGTCAGCAGAAACAGAAAGGTCTGTGGGTGTGTTGATCCTGCAAGACTGAAATCAGAGACGACAGTTAGAGTTCGTGATTTACACGTGTTTTAGATACTTTCAGATGGTGTGTGTGTGTGGTTGACTTACCACACAGCCCTAACGGGTCATCAGTAGTGTCTGAAAGCCTCCTCTTAATCTGACAGGCAGGATCAGTGGTTCTCAACCCTGGTCCTCAGGGCCCACTCTCCTGCATGTTTTAGATGTTTCCCTGCTTCAACACACCTGATTCTAATGAATGAGTCACTATGAAGCTCAGCAGAAGCCTGATAATGACAATTCATTTGAATCAGGTGTGTTGGAAGGGGGTAAACATCTAAAACATGCAGGACAGTGGGCCCTGAGGACCAGGGTTGAGAACCACTGCTCTACATGATGAGTCTCCATGTACTGTAACAGAACTATAAAAAATAAATAGCCTGAGACACTCAACACTTCATAGAAGTCCCAGATTTGAGGAACACCAATCACAGATGGACCATGACGGTGTTGGGTTTCAGAAAGGCATGAAGGTCTTTTAGATGTTTGAAGAAGGCTCCTCTTTGATCTCCCTGAAACACGTCCATCGCAGTCACGACGTACAGAACTTTGTAGAACTTCCCGCCGTCCTGACAGGAAGTGCTAAAGCAGTCCTCGTTTGGCGTCGTTCCTCAGGATTTAGCCATGGGCTCCGACGCAGAGGGGGAACCGTTGAAGGACGCCATGAAGAGCATCGTCCCCGTCCTCCTCGACACAAACATCGACCCCTTTGACAAGATCAGGATTATACTATTGTACATATTCCACAAGAAAAAGGGTAAGGGATTCATACAGCGCTATTCATCATGGCGTGATTTAGTCCAGTGGTTCTCAACCCTGGTCCTCAGGGCCCACAGTCCTGTTTTCAATGTTTCCCTGCTCCAACACACCTGATTCAAATGAATGAGTCACTATGAA
The DNA here is from genome assembly GCA_030340665.1 of Neosalanx taihuensis. Lineage (NCBI taxonomy): Eukaryota > Metazoa > Chordata > Actinopteri > Osmeriformes > Salangidae > Neosalanx > Neosalanx taihuensis. Next base: position 12,948,855 of record CM059298.1, read on the forward strand.
GCTCAGCAGAAGCCTGATAATGACAATTCATTTGAATCAGGTGTGTTGGAAGGGGGAAACATCTAAAACATGCAGGACAGTGGGCCCTGAGGACCAGGGTTGAGAACCACTGATTTAGTCCATGTCTAAAACCACACCATCCCCTGGCCAAATTCTTGGAAAGAACAACAGCGTGTTAACGTTCCCCCGCAGGGATCGGAGAGGAGAACCTCACCAAACTCATCCAACATGCCAACGTGCAGGCGAACAGCAACATCATCACCAACATGCAGCACCTGGGCTGCCCCATCATCGCTGGGGTAAGGCAGCCATCCTCAGTCACACACTCCAGCGCTGGGTTTTTTGGATACAATGGCCCAACCTTTGGAGTAATAATAATAATAATACCTCATTTAGCAGACGCTTTTAGCCAAAGCGACTTACCTTAAGTACAGGGACATTCTCCCTGAGGGAAGTAGGGTGAAGTGCCTTGCCCAAGAACACAACATCACATAGCCGCAGCCGGGGTTCGAACTCACCACCTGCTGAGCCATCAGACCCCCCCGTGTGCTTGTGTTCCAGGGTCCCAACTCTGGGAAAACCCTGCCAGAGAAGAAGGAGCGTACGGAGAGCACCTACCAGCTGTCCCGGTGGACGCCCACCTTGAAAGACGTCATGGAGGTACGGCGAAACTACAAACCGATCGAAACAGACGCGAACGTTTTGTTATTTTGGAAACCATCTGCACGGTGATCGAGTTTGACAGACCGAGCCACCGAACGATCCGTCCCAGTCCCTCTGACAGACTCCATTTGTCCCCCCCCCCCCCCCTCAGTATCTTATAGAAGACAAGCTGGACAGGAAGCAATGGCCGTTCCTCTCTGAGCCTGCCATGATCAGCACCCAAACCACCGCTGTCAGGTACGTCTCCTCATCTTCTTTTGCTAAGAGATCACTTATTCAGTAGCCTGTGGTTGTCCCCCTTAAGGGCAGTTTGTTCTGCAGCATCGTGTACTAAAGCAGCGCTGTGTACAACTGCTTTGGCACGTCTGGAAGATCTTTCATGTCTTGTCACACCGCAAACCGGCAGATACGGTCGACAGTATTCCAGATAAAGGAACCACAAGACCTTGTAATCGGTTTCACCTAATGCTGAAGGCTTTGCCCTGTTCCGTTCAGCCATAGCTGATATTCCTGAGTTTTAATCGGCGCGGTCAGTAATGTATTATAATAAAATCAAATAATCCGACTGAGGTTGGACATTAACCCTTGACCTTTTCAGATGAAGTCCTTTAGTACTTTAGGTTAGGCAGGATGGTACCTACTAATGAATGAGATATCTATCATGTAGATCTATGGTCAAACCTTAGTCGGAACATGGTACACAGCCTTTAAAGGTGAAGTTGCGTGCTGCTGAGTTGTAATAACTTGACTTGGTGTATCGTACAGCAGTGCACGATTCGGGCAGTGGCCCAAGAAGAAGTCTCCGGCGGAGTATCGCTCCGGCCCTCGCCTCATCGTCTTCGTGATCGGCGGCGTGTCTCACTCCGAGATGCGCTCGGCCTATGAGGTCACTCGAGCCACCGAGGGGAAATGGGAGGTCCTGATTGGTAAGTGAGACCAAGGTTTGACACCCCCCCCCCCCCCCCCCCCCCCCCCTCCATCGAGCCTTCTTAACGAGTGCAAACACCTCATGATAATCTGTTTCCCTGCTCTTAGGCTCATCACACATCCTCACTCCCACAAGCTTTCTGCAGGACCTAAAGAAGCTGGACCAGGTCCCTCCAGCAGAAGGTTAAGCCTGTGGAGAGATGCTGCTTACTGGATTGACTTCACTGGGGAAGAAAAACCTTTCATTAACAGATTATTTCATACTGGTCCTTTGTTTGCAGGGTTGGAGACGTCTGTGAAACCATTTTAGATGTAATCATTAAAATGAAACTGGCTTGTGATTCTCCTTTTAGACTGGAATAAAATAAATTGTGTGTATATAATGCTGTGAATGCTGAAACGCTGTTCTAAGTAATTAATTTAAGCATAGACCTTCATGAATATTATATGAATCTATTTCTTTGTGCTTTGTTCTGTAATTATGTTGCTAATGAGTAAAATATCACCACCGTTATTTCAGATTTACTTGAAATTCCTTTCATCCTGTTTGAAGCATAATAATGTCCTTCTTTTCAGTATGCAAATATAACTCTGTTAAAATCTGTTTATCTGTGATAAAATTACTACTGATGTCCGCAGTTACACTATCTTATTTGGAGTGTGTGGTTCACTTCTCCCAGACTGTCTGCTGTTCTCTGAAATGCACTTTTATCATGTACTTTTTATAAGGATGGGAAGGATGTGTGCCAGGGCTTTTGGTTTCTTTGGATCAATAAAATTTAATGCGTTACAATTTTAGTCTCTTTTTATTGTTTTTGTTTTGGTGTATCATTTATTCATTCATATCATAAAGTTACCCACAGGCAACAGACATGGGTCTGTAAAAGCACATAAAAGATTTGTGTAATATACCACCATGAGGTGTTTACAATGTGAGGATGTTTCCACGAGAGAAAAGATCATCCCTGTCCATGAAGAGGATTATTATATATTCTGCATCTGGGATTACAGATGGCTCTATTAAGGGGGGAAGCCACGAATGGGTTCATATTTGAAGCTTACGTCCTTTTAAAAGCACTCTCCCTCACCCCCAACCTACTTTATATGCATTTGGAGCAACCTGGAATCACATCGTATTCTGTTATGGGAATATTACCACACTGACTGATCACTTTGTTATCTGAAGTAGGTTCTTTTTTTATCGTTACGAGAAGTTCTTCATATTTGCGCCAGAGAGAAGCATGATGGAATCTACTCAGATAGAGAGGCAGACTGGAGCCAAAAACGCCGTGCTGGTATGTAACTAAAACAGTTGGATCTGTAGTGTGTGATGATGAGTTTCAGTCTATGATACTTCAATTTGTTTTAGTATGGTGGTTTGGCAATATGAATTATTTCAGACATTTTATGGTTTACGGTTTACATTATGTAGCTTCCAGAGAAAAAGGCATGTGATGAGTTAGTGAATTATATGCAGATGGACCAGAAAACTGCTGCTGTACAGATAAAAATGCCGAATAAATAACTGCTGCTTTGTTTTCACCAGGCCTCAAGTTGTTCTGTACCCATCATTATTCTGACTGAGAGCACCCCAGTGATATCCAGGAAAGTGCAGTCTGTGGAATCCTCCACAACTCAAACCACACCGGAGCCACACGACACACATAAAACTACGGTACGTTAAACACGTTATGGGTCATTTTCAGCACTTTTCTCCTTGTGACACGTTTGTGACTTAAATGTATTCATGTAGCAGATGCTTTTACTGACTTCCTGTGGTTACCTTGTGTTCAGGTTCTGTTAAGATCCTTGTTTCTGATGTGTGTTACCCACAGGAGGTGCCCCCATCCCCAGCAGAGCAGGACAAGTTCTTCTCCATGATCAGTCACTCCCAGAGGGACCGTATGGATGAGCAGCGCTGCTCTATCGATCCTAGCAGGAGTTCCCCTTCCACACCGAAGAAACCTTCTCCCACGGATCAAACAGTTCCCTCTGGTAAGAATCACATCCCAAATTAGAACAAACAATGAACTCCATTAACACTAAAATTCAACATTTGATACAGCACAGTTACAGTAGATTATTCCAGAATTAGAGAGAGATACAGTTCAAGTCCTGGTTCCCTGACAGGCCCTGAAGGGGACCAGTTCTTCAGGCTTCTTGTCCGCACTCAGAGCCGGAGGCTGGACGACCAGCGGGTGTCACTGCCTTCGTTACCGGGGATACAGGGAGCAAGTGGCACGTCAAAGGCTGGACAGGACTCAAACTACCTGTGTTACATGGTATCCAAAGCCCAGGTACATGTTGGGCCCATGCTACTGAGGATGCTGTAAAATAAAACTGAAAACGCACTTTGGACATTGGTTTAGTTAACTTCACCACACATGAATTGGTAGAATACATGAATATTCATTCTCAGTATTTGGATAAGATGGTTAAATGATTTTCAGAGTTCCCGGATGGAGGAACAGAGATGTTCTTTACCCCACATCCACTTGAGCCAGGGTTCTCCTGCTGCCAAAAGAAAGAACTGTCTAGAACCAGCCTCCTCCAGCAGAGTTCCTCCAAGATCGGCCTCCTTCAGCCCAGGTTCAGAGATAGAAAGACCCAAAATCCTGGATAAACACCCCCGGCCTCAGGTCTGTGCTACTGATCCCTACTCATCACATGCTTTCTTTCATCTCACTGGAATTTCAATTTGTTACGCATTGTCTACGTCAGTGGTTCTCAACCCTGGTCCTCAGGGCCCACTGTCCTGCATGTTTGAGATGTTTCTCCCTTCCAACACACCTGATTCAAATGAATTGTCATTATCAGGCTTCTGCTGAGCTTCATAATGACTCATTCATTTGAATCAGGTGTGTTGGAGCAGGGAAACATCTAAAACATGCAGGACAGTGGGCCCTGAGGACCAGGGTTGAGAACCACTGGACTACGTCAAGCAATGGGTCTAACCTCAACACAGTCCTGATAAGCTTGTTATCTTCTGCTGCTGCTTGAATCATCCAATAGAATCATCCACCAGCAGAGCAGGACAAGTTCTTCTCCATGATCAGTCACTCCCAGAGGGACCGTATGGATGAGCAGCGTTGCTCTATCGATCCTAGCAGGAGTTCCCCTTCCACACCAAGACACAGTGGCAGCACAGTGCCGTCAGGTGGGACTTACTTCTCAACCAATGAAAAAGCAGGGTTACTTTTTTTCTTCGCTAACTCCTGAAACCTGAATCCTTCTCTCTCATTAACAGGTCCTACAGGTGATCAGTTCTTCAGGCTCTTGGCCAACACTCAGGCTGGCAGGCTGGATGACCAGCGCGCCACGCTTCCGTCAGCACCACAAATTCAAAATGGAGGAAGCACGTCAAAGTCTGGACAGGACTCAAACCAGCTGTGTTACATGGTCTCCAAAGCTCAGGTTGGTCCGTCTACGAATAACAAGGAGGTTATTTGGATATATTATTGTTATTATATTGTAACAAATGGAGGTCAGCTCTGTGAAGTCATTTTTGGCACAATTGTAAACACATTGGATGTATTGTTCCACTTTTCAGGGCTCCAGGATGGACGAACAGAGGTGCTCTGCACCGCACATCCTCCAGAGTCTTGGGACCCCATCTGCCCAGAAGAAGTCCCATCCCAGACCTGACATCCAGGCTCCAGATGCAGGCTTGAGCCCACTGAGCCATCCCCCCCGGAGGTCAGCCTCCTTCAACCCCATCCCAGAAAAAGCAAGTCCTCGTAGCAACACCAGCCACCACCAGCAGGTCAGCTATCCCACTCACTTCTATCACAGGAAACTTTTGTACTTTGAAGCATTCAACCTTCCTGGGCTAGACTAGAAACAGACTGACCAATAGAAGGTACCACCAGCAGAGCAGGATCATTGTTCCTGATGTGTTTCCCACAGGAGTTACCCCCATCCCCAGCAGAGCAGGACAAGTTCTTCTCCATGATCAGTCACTCCCAGAGGGACCGTATGGATGAGCAGCGCTGCTCTATCGATCCTAGCAGGAGTTCCCCTTCCACACCCAAAAACACCAGCAATAGACCAACAGGTCGGCTATGACAGTAAACACTGCTGTATGTTTACGTTTGATCTTTGATCGGACCTCAGCAATCCCCTCTTCTTCTCCTCCTGATAGGTCCAGATTCTTCGGTGAGATTCTTCAAACTCTTGGCCAACACCCAAGTCCGAAGGCTCGATGACCAGCGAGTGTCACTTTCCTCGTTGCCAGGGATACAGGGGACTTCTAGAAGTGCAAATGTAAGTACAAAGGTATGACATCGTTCAGATTCAACACCAAATCAAACGATGGCTCTACCTTAATATAAACATGTTATACTAGTTACAGGGTCTAACCCGATGATTGTATTTTCGGATTATTGTGTGGCACCTCAGGTCATTCAGACTGAGGGTTCTCCAGTTCCAGCCAGAACAGTCCAGTCTGGACCAGTTCCTCACAGCCAAACCTTTAGTAAGCCAGTTTCTCCTCGAGGACCACCCAGGTCTGCCTCTTTCAGCCCAGCCTCAAAGAACACAGAGAATCTTCCAGCTCAGGTAGTTTCATGTTTGTGAAAATAAGTTCATTTACTCTTCTGTCAGACATAAGTTCACTGACTGACTGAGATATGTTACTGACAACAGCCCATTAGTAGTCTGAAGATATTTTTCTTCCCAGGTGACCTTGAAGTTATCCATGAGCTTCACACCTCAGCAGGTATTTATAGCGGTGGAGCGTTTCATAATAGAGTTGGAATGGACGACGCTAGACCTTGAAATAAACTGTTTTATATCCATCATACAGGGACGCAAGGCTAACGACCAGCCATGCGTGTTTCCAGAAGTCTTTCTCACGCTCGGGCCACCCGGAAAATCTCTGGTGGTGCCGCTGAGTCCGGCTCCGGGAAGACCCCTCTCCCTCAACCTAAACCTGGTTCCAAAAGAGGAGAGTCGTTCAGGACCCTCTTCCCCGTGCAAGCCAAGCCCAAAACACCCGAGCTCCCCAAGGCCTTTCTCTCCTCATCCAGGGGCTAGTCAGCCATCATGCATTCCACCTGTCTCACCTCATCGGGATGCCCGTCATCCATCCCCCGGCAACAGTTCTCCTATGACGAGCCCAATAAGTCCGGATGAAGACTGCTTCACCCTGATACAGAGGGTCCACACTACACAGCTACAGAAGGGCTTGGGACAAGGGGGAGGGGAGAAGAAAGGAGTTCCTGCTAAGGATAAAGGAAAGGGGGATGCTGGGAAGGCAAAGGGAAATTCAGGAAAGGAAAAGGGAAAGGGGGATGGAAAGAAAGACAAGAAGGAAGGTGTCAGGAAAAGATAGTAAATGTTTTGCTATTTGTTTGAAGAAGAAAAAATATGTATGGCTGTTTTATTACGTAGACAACGTGCAGGTCTTTTATCTGGCACTGATGTAATTTTGTGTTTTATGACATGAACCATGAGTCAATTGATCATTTAATTCCTAATTTATCAATAAATGTTTTTCTCCCCCATTGGAGGCAGCCCCTTCTATTGTTGGTCAACCTCATCATTAAATATACAGAAATATTGTTATGATATATATATATATATATATATATAGATTGTTAAATACAGTTGTAAACGTTTCAGTAAAAAAAAAATATATATATAATAAAATGAAACACAAATGTTTCCCTCTTAAATTATGTACCCTAGCCTATGATCCAATTGGACGCGCCAACTGGGTGTTTTTGGCCAGCGATTGGTTAGAATCATGTTAGGGGCGGGGCTAGCAAGACGTTCCGAACACGTTGAGGAAATACGATTCAGCCAGCTAGCGAGAACTAGCTAACAATACACTTCAGGAGGTTTCTATCATATCAACTTCACTCCAAAACTAAAATGCCGGCTCAGAATGGGAAAGCGGGTGTCATGTTTGTAAGTAGTAACAGTGATGTTACACCTTTATTCTTCAAACTCTGCTCTTATTTCGCTGTCTTTGTGCGGCCTGTCTGTAACTAGCACAGCCTCGGAGCGTGACGTCAACACACTGCCGCTTTAAGGCAGCGCTGTCCTGGCAAGGAGTTTGGATCAAGAAAGTTTATTTAAAAACATTTTTGGGGGGTATAATCGTTTAGCTATCCACATAACGTCCGTGGTAATAGTATAGTTAAATGAATTGAAGGTTATAGATCACAGCAGTAGGAACTAATGCTTAGAAGGCTGAAGTAACAGACCATCATCATCATCACAGCCTCGCAGGACGTCACCTAAACACAGCAGTAATATGACGTGTTGGAGCAGATTTATACAGTTTTAACCTGTTTTCTTTAGGAAGAAGATGACCTGCCTTACGAGGAGGAGATCATCAGGAACCCGTATTCGGTCAAGTGCTGGATGCGTTACATTGAGTTCAAGCAGAACGGTGGCAAAGCTGTTCTGAACATGATCTATGAACGAGCGTTGAAAGAACTGCCTGGAAGGTACTGAACACGTGTGTGTCTATGTCTATGCTTAACACTACCACCCTCATCACAGAGACATAGTATGTGGTTATGGTTTACTGTTGTGCATTTACTGAAGCAAATAAGATTGGTAAGCCTAGTAGTATATGTTGTCTAGGAATACCTTCATTCAGGGCTAGAGGAGGGAAACATCTAAAATCGTCAGGACAGTGGCCCTCGAGGACCAGGATTGGAAACCCCTGCATTCATTGAATTGAGCTAAAACATGCATCTGCTTTTGTGATGGTCCTGCAGTTACAAGCTATGGTACAACTACCTGAGGGAAAGACGAAAACAGGTGAAGGGAAAGTGCATCACAGAGCCGATCTATGAGGAGGTCAACAACTGCCACGAGAGAGCATTGGTGTTCATGCACAAGGTAACGCTGATTCACTGACCCATCACCAAACTCTTGGTCTCCTGTGTTGTGTTCGTTGGTGTGTGTTTTTGGAGTGTCGCATCAGTACTCAGTGTCTATTTTCTTTGGCCCCCTTTTCAAGATGCCTAGAATATGGCTGGACTACTGCCAGTTCCTGGTGTCCCAGTGTAAGATCACCAGGTGCCGGAGGTCTTTCGACCGTGCGCTCAGAGCCCTGCCCGTCACCCAGCATCCTCGCGTCTGGCCCCTGTACCTGCGCTTCGCCCGCAACCTGCCGCTGCCGGAGACGGCCATTCGGGTTTATCGGCGATACCTCAAGGTAAGCGCTTCGTACGGGCGAAGTCATCGCTCCGTATCAGCCTTACCGACGCCTCTTTTTGGGGGTGTGGGGGTTTTTGATGTCAGGTCTTCAGTCCAGTGTAGTACTGAGGCTCCTCCTTACCCTCTGTGTAGCTTTCTCCGGAGAATGCAGAGGAGTACATAGACTACCTTCGCTCCGTCGGCCGCTTGGACGAAGCCGCCGTCCGTCTGGCGGCCGTTGTCAACGATGAAAGCTTCGTATCCAAGGAGGGAAAGTCAAACTATCAGGTAGGGTGATTTGTATCCAATTAAGTGTACACATTCGCATTATAATGAATCATAATTACTCATTTAGCAGACGCTTTTATCCAAAGTGACTCACAGTAAGTACAGGGACATTTTCCCTGAGGCAAGTAGGGTGAAGTGCCTTGCCTAAGGACACAACGTCACACAGCCACAGCCAGGGTTCGAACTCACAACCTTCCTCTTGTGAGGCCAACGCCTTAACCCGCTGAGCCATCTGAATCCATTAGAGTAATGCTCTACTCTTAGAGCAGGGGTGTCAAACTCCAGTCTTCGAAGACCCACTGTCCTGAAATTTGTAGATGTTTCCCTGCTCCAGCACACCTGATTCTAATAAAGGGTCGTTATCAAGCTCTGTGGAGGTGTGCTGGAGCAGGGAAAACATCTAGAACTCTCAGGACAGCGGCCCTCCAGGACTGGAGTTGACACCCCCTTGCTCTAAGGGTTCGATTGTAAGCACCAGACACCTGAGATCAACGCATGTTTACCAATGTCATCTCCACTGTGGTTCGATCTGACAGCTCTGGCACGAGATGTGTGACCTGATCTCCCAGAACCCCGACAAGGTGAAGTCTCTGAATGTGGGCGCCATCATCCGAGGAGGCCTCACCCGCTTCACAGACCAGCTGGGCAAACTGTGGTGCTCCCTGGCCGATTACTACATCCGCAGCGGGCACTTTGAGAAGGTGAGGGAACGCCCAGGAACCTCTTCTGCAACCCACACCCCCTTCCAGAATCCCACTGCACTCTGCCACTTGGCACATAGCACCTTAAAACAAAAACTTACTACTGTGTTTTTGCACCACTGTTTGCACTACTGCGTATATACATCTCCCCCCCCCCCCCGTACTATATATACCTATCCTTCCTTTTGCACTAACTCATTATAGTTATATTCCCCCACCCTCTGTGCCCACTTACCACTTTGTACATGTTTATTTTTACTCCTGTATATGTTCTATGTTGCTCTTCTCTGTCACAGTGAATTCTTCGTTTGTTAGACTTGCATAGCGATTCAACCTGATTCTGAGCTGCCAGGGTTATTTGCCGGTAAAGGTTCCGGTGCGGACGGTAACGGTAACCTCTCGTGTCCCATAAGGCCCGGGACGTCTACGAGGAAGCCATCCTGACGGTGGTCACGGTGAGGGACTTCACCCAGGTGTTTGACAGCTACGCCCAGTTTGAGGAAAGTATGATCGCTGCCAAGATGGAAACCACCTCAGAGATGGGCAAAGACGAAGACGGTATGTGACGATTGTTACAGAGGTCTTCCTCAGTTAGGACTGTTAATTGTTGATAAGTATAGCATCTGGTATAGGTTGGGGCTTACGGTATTTCCTTTAGGTTAACATTGTTGTATTGATGTTTGTCCAGAGGAGCAAGACACAGAAATCGATATCTACATTTGACTAACGCTTATTTTCTGTTATTTATTATTTTTATTTATTTTTTAGAGGGACAGTATACATTAATTTACATTTTACAGATAAAATGTAAATGCACCCGATTATAGTTAGCTATAGTTATATATAAATTAGCCAAAAGGCTAGTTTCCATTTCCTATCTTATTTTCCATGTCAATTTTTCAATTGTATTTTATCATTCATTCATGAAAATGAATGAAGGATGTTTCATGCTGTCACGTGCTCCATGGTTTCCAGATGACATAGACCTGGAGCTTCGGCTCGCTCGCTTCGAGCAGCTGATCGCCCGCCGGCCCCTCCTGCTCAACAGCGTCCTGCTGCGCCAGAACCCCCACAACGTCCACGAGTGGCACAAAAGAGTCAAACTGTACGACGGAAAACCCCGACAGGTACGTTCTAGAACGGTCCCATCCGCCCACCTGATTTACAGTTATTTCTAACCATTAAACATGGTTGATGTCTTCAGATATATTGTTTTTTTTCCGCACCCTAAGTAATAATTCCACGCAGTTTAAACCACACGGTGTAGCAATGTAGCGAATGCCTGAACTTCCCCTTTGCATCTGGTAGATCATCAACACGTACACAGAGGCAGTGCAGACTGTGGATCCTATGAAGGCCACAGGAAAACCTTCCTCCCTCTGGGTCTCCTTCGCAAAGTTCTACGAGGAGAACGAGCAGCTTGACGATGTAAGTTCGAGAGATCGGTCATTACATGAACATTTATTCATTTATTTGATTTATTCATCTATTTATTTTATTCATCTAGCAGATGCTTTTATCCAAAGCGACTTAGAAGAGAGAGCTTTACAAAAGAGCATCGGTCACTGAGCATAGCAACGTGATAGACCCCAAACATAGCAGGCTTAAAGATTATGAAACGTACATCGTGAGAACCAATAAGTGCCAAGGGAAGAAGTTGAAGGATTGCTAAGCATTTCTCACTCTCCTCTATACCACTTTTGTCCCTCCCTTATTTCCCAACAGGCGCGCACCATCTTTGAGAAATCCACCAAGGTCAACTACAAGCAGGTGGATGACCTTGCAGGGGTGTGGTGTGAGTACGGAGAGATGGAGCTCCGTCATGAGAACTACGATCAGGCGCTTCGTATTCTGAGGGTGAGGACGACCAACTTTAGGTGCAGACCCACCTCACCAGAGGAGCCAGGTCTCTACACTGCTTCCATTTCATTCACTATGATCCTCATGGTCTCGTTTTAAACCCGTAGAAAGCTACTGCCATCCCCTCCAAGAAAGCAGAGTACTTCGATGCGTCCGAGCCAGTCCAGAATCGGGTGTACAAGTCCCTGAAGGTCTGGTCCATGCTGGCTGACCTGGAGGAAAGCCTTGGAACATTCCAGGTATATTGGCTCTGGACCAGTGCTAACATATGTTTATGTCATTTACACACGAGTCATTTAGCAGACGCTCTTATCCAGAGCAACTCACAGTAAGTACAGGGACATTCCCCCCCCTGAGGTAAGCAGGGTGAAGTGGAGTCAGATGGCTCAGCGGTTTAAGGCGTTGGCCTCGTGATCGGATGTTGTGTCCTTGGGCAAGGCACTTCACCCTACTTGCCTCAGGGGGAATGTCCATGTACTTACTGTAAGTCGCTTTGGATGAAAGCGTCTGCTAAATGAGGTATTATTATTATTATAAGTGCCTTGCCCAAGGACATAACGTCATGTTGCCACAGCCAGGAATCTAACTTGCAGCCTTCCGATCGCCAGCTCAACGCCTCAACCGCTCAGCCACCTGACTCTGTCATATCTTAATTTCTATATTATAAATATTACTTAATGTCTAGCTCTGCTGGTTTTATGTCACCTTGCAAAGAGAACCAACAGTTTGTTTCGTATCTCCTCCACAGTCCACTAAGGCTGTGTACGACCGCATCATCGACCTGCGCATCGCCACGCCTCAGATCATCATCAACTACGCCATGTTCCTCGAAGAGCACAACTACTTTGAGGAAAGCTTCAAGGTGAAACCTGTTACATGCCATCGCGACGCCCCTCGAATGATCCTTGTTCTTCAAGAATGTCTGCCAGTCCCAAAGACTTCTTTCTAATGAACGGGTGTTGTGTTCTCCAGGCCTATGAGCGTGGGATCGCTCTCTTCAGATGGCCCAACGTCTACGACATCTGGAACACCTATCTCACCAAGTTCATAGACCGCTATGGGGGGAAGAAGCTGGAGAGAGCCAGGGACCTGTTTGAACAAGCTCTGGATGGATGTCCGGCTAAGTTTGCCAAGAGTAAGGACTGCATTTAAGTGGGGGGGGGGGGGGGACGACATCCCATGAATCAGCGCTAGAATCATTCGATCTCGGCATCTTGTGAATCAAAGAAAGTCGATTCTCTTCAATAGATCAGGTAAAGGAAACTGACGGTTGTGACTTTGACGTTATTTGCAGCCATCTACTTACTTTATGCCAAGCTGGAGGAGGAGTTTGGTCTCGCTCGCCATGCCATGGCGGTCTACGAGAGGGCCACGGAGGCCGTGGAGAACGACGAGCGACACCAGATGTTCAACATCTACATCAAGAGAGCTGCCGAAATCTACGGAGTCACCTACACCAGAGCCATTTACCAGAAAGCTATAGAGGTGGGTAGACTGCCTCCTCATATTCCATCATGTCTATCAACATGAGCTCAATATGAACTAGGAATTGTTTAATTGAAGTGACCCAACATCCTTTCCACCCCCCTACCCCCAGGTCCTTCCGGATCAACACTCCAGGGATATGTGTTTGCGCTTCGCTGACATGGAAAGCAAGCTGGGCGAGATCGACCGTGCCAGAGCCATCTACTCCTTCTGCTCCCAGATCTGTGATCCCAGGGTGAGTCAGCAGGACTGCCCTCCATCCCCCCCTGTCCCCCCGCTCCTCCCCCTCTCCGCTCAGCGCTGACCCCCGGCCCCTCTGTGCTCCCCGCCGTTTCCTAGCTGACCGCCCACTTCTGGCAGACGTGGAAGGAGTTTGAGATCCGTCACGGGAACGAGGACACCATCCGGGAGATGCTGAGGATCAAGCGCAGCGTTCAGGCCACCTACAACACACAGGTCAACTTCATGACCTCGCAGATGATGAAGGCCACCACCCTCGGAGCGGGTATGCTGCAAGGCACACGTCCACTTCCCCTCAGGCTCTAAAGACACGGGACATCGTATACTTGGCTTTGTTTAAAAAAATATATATATTGAAAATATATATATATATTAAAAAATACATTTCATAACAGTTTTTTGTTACATATATAGATATATTTATATTTAACAACAAACTGTTATAACAACAAACAACAACAACAAACTAACAAATTATTCAGTGTAAAAAAAAATACAAAACATTTTATTAGAGATGTTATATATCTCTTATCAAATCAAATCAACATTTATTTGTATAGCCCTTTTTACAAGCAATGTCACAGAGGGCTTCACATATGCCCATAGAACTGCCCCTCAACCAACCTAAACCCTCAAGGAATACAGGAAATTATCTTATTAAATACCCTAATAAATCTTATATTTTTTATTATTATTTATTTATAGAAAAGAAAAACAGACATTGTATATAAGATATAAGTTTGTCCGCTGAAGACCTGTATGACACCACTGTGTGTTTACTCCCAGTGGCAGATCTGGCCCCGGGGCAGGGAGGGCTGGATGACATGAAGATGCTGGAACAGAGGGCCCAACAGCTGGCTGCTGAGGCTGAGCAGGATAAACTCAAACCCAAGGAGAAGATTCTCTTCGTCAGGTCAGTCTGGTCCCTCTGTCCCCTCGTCAGTGGCTGGGATGAGAAAATTACACTATAAAGTGTGAAAATGTACCAATTTTTCTTCCCCAGAGCACCATCCTTATATTTATTTGCGTGAATGTAATGAATTGGTTGAAAACAGTTGAATAACACGTTGGATATGGTTGCATCCATTCAGGAGTGATACCTCTCGCAGCGAGCTGGCTGAACTGGCTAAGCAAGCCAACCCGGATGAGATTGACATCGACGAAGACGAGGAGGATGAGGATGAGGAAGGTCAGGGTCCAGATGGTGAGTAGCGACACCCCCCTGGCACGGCACCCCCCCCCGTCCGTCCGTCAGTCCGTCCCACCGAAGCAGATGGACGAGACCTGAAATAAATAAAGGAGCATGTTTTGGTTTGGCTTCATGTAAACAAGTGTCTTGTGCTCTTCACCCCCTGCAGAGGTGCAGCTGGAACAGAAGAGTGTCCCCACAGCTGTGTTTGGAGGTCTTAAAGAAGACTGAGTGGAGGACAGCTGCTAGTGACATCACACCAACACTAGATAGAAGCTCAAAGAAGCGCCACAATATCTGGGGGAATATGGGAATCCATATAAGGACTTCCTGTTTTGGTTCTTTGTATCTGGGCTTATCCTTTTTCTGTCTTTGTTTTGGAAGTCTGCATTTTTATGTCTGTAAGTAATCAGTGAATAAAAATGGCGATTTACATCATTTGTGCGCTACTTGGATGAAACTCTTCTGGGCTTTGACCACAAGGTGTCGCCCCAACCCAAATATGCTGGTGGGGTTGGAGCCTTTAAAGTTGATGCACGGTCGAAATAGATGATGGATGTGAGGTGCTTGATCGAAGCCAGCTTACATTAATGACATGGTGGACATGAAGGGAGTCCTGGACACGGGGGGGGGGGGGGGGGGGGGGGGGGGGATGGACGTTAGTGGGAGGACTCCACGGCCATCCTGGACTGGGCAAGAGGGAGTTTCCTGTCCTAGATAAACATGGGGGAGGAGTTAAGTGGCTGGGAGACTAGAACTGAGACTCAACTGCCACTGGTTCATGTCCTGCACTGGAATTTCTGTTGTTGTTTTTTAAACCACACTTATGGAATCACCTGTCTGAAATGCAGTGTTATTTCAGTTGGAAAAGTACTATACTCAGCACCTTATCTAAGTCAGTGTACAGACAACTAAAGCAGAATCACTGATTAAAATGAAAGTCACCTCTCCTGTACCATATATAATGAGATTTAAAACAGCAATACACCTACAAAAATGGTGCTCAATAGTGGAAATACATTTCCTGAAACATTCAAGAGGATAATTTTTGGGGGTGTCCTTATTCATAGACTCCTAATGTGATAAGTGACTTCATAATGTGTTGGAGCCTGACTAGTAGACATCAAGGAGCTGGGGTGCACCTGTTTCACAAACACACACCTCTTCTCCACCTGCTGGTCCTTTTCCACAAGCCTTAGACCCCGCCCCCTCGCTGCTTTTCCTGGAATGCTATTGGCCAGGGGAGTGACAGAGGGATGTCAGTCAGAGCACCTGGTATCTCCGTCATCAAGCAGCCACACGCAGCATTACCAGGGTGTTTTTCCATGTGTACAGATGGGTTGGGGGCTACAGTAAGGGACCGAGGAAGCCTTCATCACTAAACTCGTGGAGAAATTAAATCCTCGAGCTGGATAACCCGTTCCGTGACTATAGTTTGGGGGGTGGTTTTTTACACCCGGAGAAAACTGCTCACCCACATCCGTGTTCCTCGGACGTTGTGGAATAAAAAAAGAAATGATCGCTTGATTTTTTTGGAACGTTTATCGTAACCAACTCTTTTTTTTCTTTCTTTTTTCTATTTGTCTTTCCTCCTGTTTCCCCGGCCTTGCTCCTCGCTATGGTGGACTCCAATGCAGCGAGGAAGACGTTTGTAGTCCCAGAAATCAAGCCTCTGGATCAGTATGATTTAACCAGGGCGAAGATCTGCGCCAGTGTCGGGTGGCTGCTGGGGAAATCATACGGCAATGCAGGTATGTTTGGATTTATAGTTGGATGTTTTTCCCAACACGCTCCCCCCCCCCTGGTAATCCAAACATGTCCATATCATGTCAGTCTAATGGGGGAAACACAGCTTGCATGAAGGTGAACTGAGTGTGTAAAGTCAGCGGTTTTTGCGCACACAAAGAGCCGCACATGAATGGATGGTGCTGCAGACTGAACCCTCTCATAGCACTTTATTTCCCCACATTCTTGGGATGTTGGAAAGCACAGCATCGTTGCATCCGAATGAATGCACCATTAGGGATAGGACTCCAAATGTTACCCCCCCCCCCTTCATGTCTAGACCCATAGACCAGCTGATGTGATTTTAAGCCGATTTGATGTCAAATCCGACTGCTGCATTGAGGCCTCTAGCTTCATTTTGACAGGTAGCTGAATATTGGCCCTCATGTTCATGGATAACATCATAACGCTATTTAAACACTCCCTCCCTAACCCTCCCTCACCCCTCCCTCACCCTACCCCCCTCCTTCCCTCACCCTAACCCTCACCCTACCTCCCTCACCCTAACCCTCCCTCACCCTAACCCACCCTCCCTCCCTCCCTCCCTCCCTCACCCTAACCCTCCCTCACCCTAACCCTCCCTCACCCCTCCCTCCCTACCCCCCTCCTCCCTCCCTCTCTCCTTCACCCTAACCCTCCCTCCTCTCCTCCCTCCCTCCCTCACCCAAACCCTCCCTCCCCCCCCCAGGTATCCAGTTCTAGCAGGTGAACACTGTACATTCACAGCCTGTACACTTGAATATAAAACATGTGGGCATGTGAATCAACTATGATGCCAGAGGGCGGATCTTCAGGAGAGGCGTGTGTAGAAACCACCAGCTTTCATGACGTGCACACACACACACACACGCACACACGCACGCACACACGCGCACACACACACCCCCCCACACACACCCCCCCACGCGCGCACACACGCACACACACACGCGCACACACCCCCCCCCCCCCACACACACACACACACACGCACACACACACACACACACACACACGCACACACCCCCCCCCACACACACACACACGCACACACACACACACACGCGCACACCCCCCCCACACACACACGCACGCACGCACACACACACACACACACACACACACACACACACACACTAGAGAATCCTTTTGTTGGATCTACTCCCACTCCTACATTTGGGATTGTTTCCTGGCCTACTCCTGTTCATTGCAGTGATTCTTTCCTGCTAAAGCAGAATATAACACTGAACACTCTCACCTAAACTGTTCTCTGGTGTTTCTTCCCCTCATTAGTGACTATACTATATTGATGTATTGAATCCGCAATGCCTGGAGAGATACTTCCCTACACGTAAACAAATGTCCCAAGCCAGTGCTATGAAGGACTAGCCTGGGATTCATCACATATTTCAGCTTCAATTTAGATACGATGTGACACAAGCTCCATTGTACTTTAGCAACCTGGCTTATGTGTCATGTGTTACGCAATCCCCAGCCATGGGTCCAGGCTGATGTCTCAGTGTGGGTGGCCAGCCTGGATCTGCCACAGCCTGGCTCTGCCACACCCTCTGGGCAAAGTCACCCCCAGAGCCGGTCCTTAACTGACTGCAGTTTGGAGTGTGTGTGTGTTATACAGCGTGAGGATACTTTCTCTCTCTCTCTGCTAGATAATCTGCTGAAACAGCCCTTGCCTAAGCGTGGTGACATCATCAGTTCCCACTGGCTAATGTTGTAGAACAACAACCATTAGTAATGGAGCAAGTTGCCCCTGTTCTCTGATTGGGTGTGAGTCAGTACCCACACCAGAACTGGTCTCTGTAGTTTTGTTTTCTTTTTTTTTCTTCTTTGTTTCTGAGTTTGTTGGAAGGTGACTGAACACAGTGTCTGGGTAGCTGGTGTTGGTGGTTATAACTAAGACCAATCTTACCCTGTTAAATTTGTATCAGTAAACCAGATTGGATTCAAGACTAAATTGGTATAAATTGTACTCACTCGCCGCAAGTAAAACAACTTGAGATCTCAAACAACTCCATTAATGGAGGTGACGTATGTAGGCCCTCCCTCCATCATTCACTCTGCCTCTGCCTATTGATTCAAGATTCCTCAGAAAAGCTCTTGAATAAAGGTCATAAAAGCGGCTGTTTGCTCAGCCCTGAGGAAACCTGTTACTGTGGCTCCACCTTGCTGCCTGCGCGGCCGACAGCCTGCTGCTGTCACGATTGCTCAACAGGCTGTCAGTGTGCCTAGGGTGGAAGTCAACAGGCAGCAAGGAGCCGAGGAGGATCTTGGGGCCGCTACCGTCACCTGACACGAACAGTGACTGTTAGCATGTGCTGAACCTTCCAGGTCCTCCTGAGGTTCCACTGACAGATGTTCTCCTCTGGAGATGTCTGAGAGGATCCCAGGAATCAAGGCCAAGCTCAGGGAATCCCCTTAGCGCAAGGGTGGAGATCCACTGGAGATCCACTGGAGTAAAGAGCTCAGGGAGGCTACGTTTGAATCGAGCACTGCAATCCTTCACGTTTATTCATTTTACATTTAGAATCAGAATCAGACTTTGTTTTCATTCGCCATGCGAGTTACACAAACACAGAATTTACTGTGGCAGGATGAAGCAAACAAAGAACATATACAGGACTTAATGAAAATAAAAGATACAAAAATAACACCCCAAAAAAGTAAGCAATAGCTGTACATGGATAGGGGTATATAACAACTACAAATAGCGCGTCAGTATAAAAGTATTTCAAAACGATGACCTTGGCGCTGGATCCTTGTCGTGTTTTAAGTCTGCTGACGAGGTCCTTGCAGCTCCAGGTCTGTGGTGATGGGGTATCCATGCGGAAGCAGACGCCATCATATTTTTGTTATGCTAAGTGGCTCTTGGAGAGTTTGTAGGTCAGTAGGAGCCCCCCCCCCCCCCCACTACCCTGCTGTTCTACTGCACAGCTTTACTGGAAAGCTTCCTGTCGCATGCAGGGGGGGAAGGCATGTGGGGGGGAAGGAGAACCACCCCTCTGATCGTGTGAGGGAGATCCTTTCTTTCACCAACCTGTTCGTGACATTTCCTTTGTGAGGTTGTTTTATGGTTTTTTTTTTTGCTTTGAAAATGATGTGCAGGCGATTTTAGGGGATGTTTATTCACAAATAAAGAGATGCGAAGAGATGTATACGAGATGAGTTAAAATGCTGTCTGGACCTGTATGCTGGCCCAGTGTGGCTGGAGGTGTGGTGGGTCTCTGGAGCTGTGGTGGGTCTCTGGAGGTGTGGTGGGTCTCTGGGGGTGTGGAGGGTCTCTGGGGGTGTGGTGGGTCTCTGGAGGTGTGGAGGGTCTCTGGGGGTGTGGTGGGTCTCTGGAGGTGTGGAGGGTCTCTGGGGGTGTGGTGGGTCTCTGGAGGTGTGGTGGGTCTCTGGGGGTGTGGAGGGTCTCTGGGGGTGTGGTGGGTCTCTGGAGGTGTGGAGGGTCTCTGGGGGTGTGGTGGGTCTCTGGAGGTGTGGAGGGTCTCTGGGGGTGTGGTGGGTCTCTGGGGGTGTGGTGGGTCTCTGGAGGTGTGGAGGGTCTCTGGGGGTGTGGTGGGTCTCTGGAGGTGTGGAGGGTCTCTGGGGGTGTGGTGGGTCTCTGGAGGTGTGGTGGGTCTCTGGAGGTGTGGTGGGTCTCTGGGGGTGTGGTGGGTCTCTGGAGGTGTGGAGGGTCTCTGGGGGTGTGGTGGGTCTCTGGAGGTGTGGTGGGTCTCTGGAGGTGTGGTGGGTCTCTGGGGGTGTGGTGGGTCTCTGGAGGTGTGGTGGGTCTCTGGAGGTGTGGTGGGTCTCTGGAGGTGTGGTGGGTCTCTGGAGGTGTGGTGGGTCTCTGGAGGTGTGGTGGGTCTCTGGGGGTGTGGTGGGTCTCTGGAGCTGTGGAGGGTCTCTGGAGCTGTGGAGGGTCTCTGGGGGTGTGGTGGGTCTCTGGGGGTGTGGTGGGTCTCTGGGGGTGTGGTGGGTCTGTGGCCTCATTTTGGGAAGAATTAAGCCAACAAGAACTGGCTTTGTTCAGTGGGGATATATCTTGTTTGATCCTGTCTACTGCAGCAGTATTTCATATTATTTACAGATGAAAATGATGATGAAATATGTAGATACTGATGTAGCAACAATATCATTTTGTGAAAGAACAGCAGATGTATAATTTGTGTGGGAAAAATTTTGATTAAATTTTTGATTAATACAGTAAACAAAAGTATTGATTCCCATCAGATATACACATATTTAGTGTTTTATTTTGCCCTGTTAATCTTCATTCGTAATGAATCGGAACTCGCAAAATACAGACATTTGAGTCGACGCTTCCTCTCTTTCCAACGCTTACCTCTAACGCTGCTGCACATCCGATCTCCCATGAATAATTGAAGTCTTGTGAGGGTTCTTGAAGGGGTTCTAAGCAGGACAGTCAGAGTCGTACACTCCGATCGGCCCCTGTGATTGTGGGGACTGCTGCGGCCCTTCATTAGCACAAAGAGGTCTTAATGTTCGGCGTTACTATGACAACCTGTCTGAAATCAAACGCTGGACGCTGCTGTCGGGTGTAGAGTGGACTGGAGGGAGGAGAAATGGCCAGCCTCGCTGAACCCTCCCAAGGGAACCAGCTTAACCAAAACATGGGGTGGATCGAACTGCCCCCCCCTGTTTTTGTTTGCATCCTTTTAGTATCTGTTGGGCCCATGCCTTTTAATGTCCCTGACATGACCAGCATGCTAACTCAATCAATTATGCAGGAGGACACTCAGACCCTGCACCCCCACCCCCCCACCCCCCCTTTCCTCCAGCCAATGGGGGTTTAAGGTGGGAGGGTGTTGGAGACTTAACACATAGGTTTTCTCAGTACCGCTGTCAGACAATAATAATAATAATAATAATCGGAACAGCTGTGTCTGTCTGACTTTCTATGGGATCGGTCACAGGTGCAAGATGGCTCTCTCCTGCTTCCTGCTCTGCATAATTTAGGCTACCTAGCTGCCAAAGCTCTTTCCAGGATTGCTTGGATGTGCATATTTGACCTTTGGCCTTTCGGCTCTGACTAATAGATAATCCATGACCTCTGATCCGTGTGCGCTATAGGGAGGGGAAGGGGGAAGGGAGGCCAGTGTGGTTCGTACCTGTACATAGGAACCGTCATGTTTGCTGTCTAAATACTTACCTGAAGGATCGTTGATTTCAACGTCGCGTTGACATTTTCCTCAGCGTAGCTCCAGCTGAGGCGTTGCCCTGACGCCCTCTCCTGTCTCCTGATCCAGCTGTTTGTGTGGCGGTAACTTCATGACCCTATCTGAAGATGACCTGTGTGTGTGTGTGTGTGACAGACTGGTCATTCATTTGCTGGACTATTCCTCAGGGAAATGACACTTCTATCGACCACATCCATCGCGCACTGCTGTGAGCTTTGCATCTTGCTTTGCATTCTGGGTATAGTTTGTCATGGCTATCTTAGAGGCCTTTACCCAATCTTTCAACAAAAAAAGAGCATCCCTCACAGCTCGTGGGGGAAGGAAACAACAACTTTGTGAAAATGTTTACACTCCTAACGTTGCCCTCTGGAGCTGGAAGACACAAAGGGACATTCATAGCCAAATAGACGCTCTCAGCATGACTAACTCTATTGTATTCCACACCTGTAATGTTGTTAGTGAGGGTAAGCTATAGAAACACAGCAGCATGGACACTGTCGCTGATGGGCGTTACTTTGTATTGTGCCCTTTCAATGGGTTCATTACAGAACTCCTAATGACTCAACAAGCCAGTCAGGAGAAAGTCATTATCCTCCAGTCTGTCCTTACGAGTGGAGGGGCTTGCTGTGACTCACTGACAGACGTGGAATCACCCACAACCATGTTTGTCTCACGCCATTCTTTCTTTTTCCTTGTTCCTGAATTGAATAATCAAATGCGGTGCTAACTGTATATGTATATACCTGTGTGAAAGTATTGGATTGGGTGTGTGTGTGTGTGTGTGTGTGTGTGTGTGTGTGTGTGTGTGTGTGTGTGTGTGTGTGTGTGTGTGTGTGTGTGTGTGTGTGTGTGTGTGTGTGTGTGTGTGTGTGTGTGTGTGTGTGTGTGTGTGTGTGTGTGTGTGTGTGTGTGTTTGTGTGTGTGTGTGTGTGTGTGTGTGTGTGTGTGTGTGTGTGTGTGTGTGTGTGTGGGGGGGGTCATCTCCTCCTGAATGCAGCCCAACCTGTTTTGGGTGTGTCAGGTGTGCGGTGGGTGTGTCAGGTGTGCGGTCGAGTGTTTTGTTTGTTTGGCGTTCAGAGCCTGTTTACAGAAAAACCCGTCTGAAGCGCTGTCTAGGTGTTTACTCAGAGCTCTTCCATGTGACAGACACTTCCAGAACTGTGGCTCTGAGGTTGTCTTCTGACTCCTTAGTGTTCACTTTAGCATCCAACTCCGCTGCGTAGCGCACAATGACAGTAAATATGTTGAATCGAATGTTATAGGAGCCAATCTGTTTAATAGACAAATACAGTGCATTAGCTCCTGAAGGAAGCCTTTTCCAATGGCTGCCTCTCTAAATGACCTTCCAAGGTTATCTCTGAGTGGTTGTCTGGGTCTCCTCGGCCTGTGAGCCTGGATCTCCTAACATGGCCTGGCTACTGGCCCCGCTCTGCAGCAGGACCCTGACATGTGACCTCACCGGGGTGTCACGCACTGCAGTATCGTATCCGGGGGCAACGGAACGACACTCGCTGTCAGGGAGCGACGCGAGAGGCGAACGGCGGCGGAGGTGTTTTTCCGGCGTAAACCTTTTCAAGCAGCCTGTCTCCTCGTCCTCAACCCTCTGGGTTTTTTTTTCCGATTGTTTTGGCTGACTTTGCTGAGGAGGATTCACACGCTCCCTCGCTCTCTTTCTCTCTCTCTTTCTCTCTCTCTCTCTCGCTTGTACACACACACACGCATGCTTCATTTAACCCCCCTGCTCTGCTCACTCAGTCAGAAGTGTGGCTTCAGGGCAGAGGCTAGTCTTCTAGTGTGATATGCTGGTGAATGTGGATCGGTGTTGCATCAGGGAGCTAGCCCTGCCTAGCTTCGACACGGTGGCTGTAAACTCCTTGTTTAAACTCCTCATTTAAAAAACAAAACTCTTGTTCATTTACATTTAGCAGACGCTCTTATCCAGAGTGACTTACAGCAAGTACAGGGACATTCCCCCCTGAGGCAAGTAGGGTGAAGTGCCTTGCCCAAGGACACAACATCACGTAGTCACAGCCGGGAATCAAACTCACAACCTTCCGATCACGAGCTCAACGCCCGTAACCCGCTGAGCCACCTGGCCCCCGTTCACAAAGTGTTCCAGACTAAATAGAGAGCTGTCTTGTTTGGTTGATGTTCCGTGTGCGTAGCCTACATCCTGTCCTATTTTCATATCCTGCTGCAAGAACTGTATCCTTGTCCTCTTTCTCCAGGTCCCATCTGAACTGCTTCTCAGTAACAGCGTCTGTGTGTTTTCTGTCTCCCCCCCCCCCCCCCCGTAGAAAACGTGCCAGTGGAGTTGCGCCAGCCGTTCTACAGCGACCAGTACGAGCAGGAGCACCTGAAGCCCCCCGTCACCCGCCTGCTGCTGTCCTCCGAGCTCTACTGTCGCACCTACGGCCTGCTGCAGGGGGGGCCGGGGGCCGCCGAGGCGCAGGCCCCCCCCAAAGACAACGCCACCCTCCTCCAGCTCCTCGCCAAAAGGGGCGTGGCTCCCAAAGACCAGGACTCCCCGGTGACGGAAGCAGACTTACGGCACAAACCCATCAAGATGGTAAGCGCCCTGGGATGGGCGTCGACGGGCTATGACAAGGGGTCAACCCTGGTCCTCAGGAGCCACTGTCCTGAAGGTTTTAGATGTTTCCCTGCTCCAGCACACCTGATTCTAATGACTGGGTGGTTATCAAGCTCTATGGAAGCCTCCTCATTTGAATCAGGTGTGCTGGAGCAGGGAAACATCTAAAACCTTTAAGGACTGTGGCTCTTGAGGACCAGGGTTGGCTGCCCCTTGTCTACAGTGGGCTTTTGTTATGGCTCATCTGAATCTTATGGAGGGAGGCTGACCGGCTGACCTCTCGCTTGGTGCCTCATTTGGGGTGGGGTCCGCCGAAGGGTCATTTGAGGGGACCGCGCTTTTGGACTGCGCAGGAAACCGGTCAACCCAGTCAATTCTGCCATCGATCTTGTTCAGGACAAGCAGCACCGATCTGAACACAGGACTACAGGGAGAGAGGTTAGCCAGGGGGCGGGGGCTGGGGGGGGGCGGGGGCTGGGGTTGGCTGAGGTTGGCAGGGGGGGGCTGGGGTTGGCTGGGGTCTGGCAGTATATGCGGACATGTTTACGCTTTGATTCCCGGGATTAAAGGACATCAAACAGATCCTGCCCCTCCCCCACTCTAACCCCACCCTAACCCCACCCCCTCCTCAGGGTGAGTGCTTCCAGCTGCGAGAGGCCAGTGCAGTCTGGTGTGGGCTCTGGATGGAGGCAGTGCTGGCAGGAGGAGAAGGCTCCTCAGTCATTCGAGGGCAGCCTGGGCGGGGTGGGAAAGCCTCCACAGATGGACAAAAGGCTCGTCCAGGTGGGAACAATGGCCAAGCAGCACCAGCGAAACCGAAGCCCCTGTGTTGAGTTCGTAGCCCTCAGCACAGCCTGAATCAAGTGGAACCGGTTTGTTGTCACAGACGTTGTGACGCTGTCAATGGTGTTGTTGATATAGTCCAGTACAGAGGAGGTGAAGGTGTCAATGTCCGTGTGAGAGCCACAGGTAGCCTGCGAAGCAAACAGACTCCAGTCCGTGTGTTGGAATCTGTCCTGGAGTACAGAGTCAGCTCCTGCCGGCCACACCTTGATGGTCCTCGTTGATGGCTTCTCACGATGGATGAGTGCCTTGTACTTTGGCATCAGGAACAAAGAAACATGGTCTGATTGTCCTAGGTGGGGGAGGGGGTTCGCGGTATAGGCTCCGGCTATGTTGGTGTAAACATGATCCAGAGTTTTACTCCCCCTAGTACTGCAGTGGACATGTTGGTGGAATTTTGGGAGCACTGTCTTTAAGTTTGAGTGATTAAAATCCCCTGCAACTATAAAAACAGCCTCCGGGTGGGCAGTCTGTTGATCGCTAATGGCTGAGTACAGTTCTTTCATGGCCAGCTTGGCATTAGCATCTGGTGGAATGTAGGCAGCAGTAACAATGGTGGATGTGAACTCCCTGGGCAGATAGAACGGTCTACACCTAACCATGATGAATTCCAGGTTAGCTGAACAGTGTATTCCGATGATAACAGAGTCTGTACACCAAGCTTTGTTAATAGAGATGCACAGACCTCCGCCTCTGGTTTTGCCGGAATCCTGGGCCGACCTATCCGCTCTGAGAATGTAGCGCCCGGCTAGCTGGATAGCATCGTCGGGTATGCAGATGTTAAGCCATGTTTCAGTAAAAATAAAAATGTTGCAGTCCAGAAGTCTCTTACTGTTGGTAATGCGAAGACGTATGTCGTCCATTTTATTCACCAAGGACCGCACATTAGCGAGGAAAATGCTGGGTAACGAGAGCCGGTGTGGTGTTGAGTTTAGCCTAGCTCTCCTTCCTCCGCGCTT
This sequence comes from Neosalanx taihuensis, assembly GCA_030340665.1. Taxonomy (NCBI): domain Eukaryota; kingdom Metazoa; phylum Chordata; class Actinopteri; order Osmeriformes; family Salangidae; genus Neosalanx; species Neosalanx taihuensis. The sequence goes on from CM059298.1 coordinate 12,974,717, forward strand.
CCCACGTCTTTGTTTACGATCCCGACGCCGCCTGCGTCTACTTCCGCTCGGCAGGACGTATTGCGAAGACTCCGCTGTTCTGGAGATCTCCGGCACGAGTCGAAAGTTGGTCTTAATGGAGACCTGGTGGTGTAATCCGATATCCAAAAGCTCCTCCCGGGTGTAGGATGTTAGTGCCAAGCTGTTCTGAATGAACAGACCCGAGATAAGCAGGAATATTATTGCTGTTTTGCGAAATCTAGTCAGACACTGAGCCGCGCGGTGTGCTCGCGCCGCCATCTTGGTCATCCCAAGATGGCCAAGATGGCCAGCTTGGCCTGTTAGTGCCAAGCTGTTCTGAATGAACAGACCCGAGATAAGCAGGAATATTATTGCTGTTTTGCAAAATCTAGTCAGACACCGAGCCGCGCGGTGTGCTCGCGCCGCCATCTTGGTCCTTGGTAATGAATCTGAAGGCAGCATTTATCCTATTGGGTGTGCCTATATGTTCACTTTTCACTCACATTTTTGGTGAGTGGTGGTGTCTTAAAATAGGCCTGAACTAGAATTACTGGAATGTACAGATACTTGCTGCATTCACATAACATAGACAAAATTATATGATGTTTAAAAGTGAGATTTTCTATGAGTTATGTAGCCTACTATCTAGGCTACCTAAAGGACTGCTATATTTGCAGGACAAAAAGCAACTTAGCCAATAGGCTTGCCTGGTACTGACCCCACAAACAATAATAGTATAGTAAGAAATTGTAATGCTGCCCACTGACTTATTGCTATTGTTGGTGAATGGTGAACAAGTCTTCTCACATTAAAGACTATTTCTAAAAGACATAAAAGTATGCTACTAAGCTAGGCTTATTTTCTCATCCAGCCAGTCTACAATGTCTTACAGTAAAAGTAACGCTAATTTACCTGCATTAAACTAACCAACTTGGCCATAGGGCAATAGACAGAATTATTGAGGGAAGGAGCCTATAGCTGCAACGCACAGTACATGATTAACATCTTCGTGGGAGTACAGTACTCAATGCCTTTTCTTTTTGTTATGAAGATTTACTCTGTGGTGTTTTGGGGGGTGTGGGGGTGGGGGGGTAGGGGGGGTCTCAAGTTTATTGTTCTGCTCGCGCACAGTGTTCCTCTGTTCTTCAGATGCGTTTGTCACACATACACACACCCCCCCCACACACACGCACTCGCTGCGTTTTCTCCCGACGGTCGCTGCAGTTCTCCCAGCCTTCCCTGAGTTAGCTTCCAGCGGCGTGTCAGACATGACTCATCCTATACTTCCTGTATTTCACGGCAGTTACGGAAGACGGAGATGAAGGAAAGCTAGAGAGAAAGTGCATCGTGGGAAAAAAAGCCGGGTAGAGGGGCGAAAAAAAGAAAGAAAAAAAAGCCCTCGTCTCCAGCAGTGAGCTGATATTGTATGATTTAATGGAGCGTTTGTGCAGTCGGCAAGAGAGCAAAGTACACCCACACTCTCCCACACAGACACAGCCCGCTTTAAAGCACAAGGTCCCATGTTGTCACAGCAAGTCTCATCTTCCCACACGAATCCCGACCCTGGAGACACCTAGTGGCCGAGGACGGTAATGCAGAGCAGCGTTGCTGCATTGCCTGGGCTGAACAGTACACATGTCACCAGGATCCATTATAGCATTAGAGCTAATTGAATGATGTTGCTACTGGTCATCCGGTCCTTGCTGCTGGGGGCCTTGCCTTGACTCCTCCCCTCTCTCTCTCTCTCTCTCCTCTGATTGGTGCAGAGTGCCCACTTGGCAGTGATTGATGCCCTGATGGCGGTGGGTGCCATGGAGACGGTGAGCGCTGTGAGGACGTGCGGCGCTGTGGAGCTTCTGGGGGGCGGAGCTAGCTGGGAGGCGGCCCTGCTTCACTGGGTTAACGAGGTAAGGAGCCGGGGACATCTGGGCCCCTGTGGCCCCTGTGGTCCCTCACTGTGGGTTCGCTATGGCCTCTAGTCAATTACACTGTGTATCAGAACAGAAACCTTCCAGTGAAATAGACACATACTGGCCGTATCTTATTTCAATGTTCAAATTAGCTTTGACATTTTAGCCAACGATTCACGCCGACCATTGCCACTGATGAAGAAAGTGTTTTGAGAGTGACAGTTCGGTTGAGTTCTGGATTAAATAAGTATTTAACAACCTGCAGATTGGGAGAGTAATGACCAGACCTCTGGCAACAAAATGAAGACAGTACAAGGCTTAGATCTCAATCATGGCTCTCTCCTGTCTGAAGGCGAGAGGACCTTCTTTTATAAGGCACAAGAATGTAAACATGGATAGTGACAGTCAGGCGGTAATGACGTTACACAGAAAGGGTGTACAGTAGTGATTAAAGTACACAGGAAATCCAGTTTATTCCACACCACCACGTTGAGGCGTCTTGTCTGTGCGTCGTGTGACTTTGGCGTGTGTTGACGTGTCCAGCTGAACCAGCATCTGAAGAAGCGTCTGGAAGGGCAGAGCGACTCCTCTCAGACCTGCACAGAACCACAGCCTGTCCAAGCTTCAGTGAGTTCCCCCTTCCCCCCTCCTCCCCCCCCCCCACCCCACACACACACACAGCGGTGGTTCACATGACATGCATACCCCAGCCATAATCTCTTTTGGATTACACACATACGTTAACACCCTTACATAAAACATTGACTGTGTACGAGGCCGTAATGTGCCGTGTGTTAAGCTTTACCACGCTGCTGTTTGGTGCCGTGCGGGCTTTCTGTCACGCCGCCCACTAAAGGCACACTTCACCAAGTCCTTCACTTCCTTCCTGTAACACTGTTCCCTTCCCTCTTTCCTGTCCTCCCTCTCTGCTTCCTTCCTTCCTCCCTTCTTTCCTTCCTTCCTTCCTTCCTTCCTTCTTTCCTTCCTTCCTTTCTTTCTTCTTTCTTTCCTTCCTTCCTTCCTTCCTTCCTTCCTTCCTTCCTTCCTTCCTTCTTTCCTTCCTTCCTTCTTTCCTTCCTTCCTTTCTTCCTTCTTTCTTTCTTTCTTTCTTTCCTTCCTTCCTTCCTTCCTTTCTTCCTTCCTTCCTTCTTTCTTTCTTTCTTTCTTTCTTTCTTTCTTTCCTTCCTTCCTTCCTTCCTTCCTTCCTTCCTTCTTTCCTTCCTTCCTTCCTTCCTTCTTTCTTTCTTTCTTTCCTTCCTTCCTTCCTTCCTTCCTTCCTTCCTTCCTTCCTTCCTTCTTTCCTTCCTTCCTTCCTTTCTTTCTTCTTTCTTTCCTTCCTTCCTTCCTTCCTTCTTTCTTTCTTTCTTTCTTTCCTTCCTTCCTTCCTTCCTTCCTTCCTTCCTTCCTTCCTTCTGGCAGTGTCCCACTCGCTGGTATTGGAAGCTAGTTCCTGTAAGTTCCCTTCCTCTCTTGTTTCCTCTCCTTCTTTCCTTCCCTTCTTTCCTCCCCTCCCTCCCTTTCCCATGTCCGTATTCTCCATCAGCAGATTTGACCGACTGACTGGTCGGTTTTTTGCGCCCCCCCCCAGGTCGTCCGACGTCACCGTATGAGAATGTATCACCATGCTTCTCCTCTGCATCCCCCTGGCGATGTCATGTGATGAGGGGGCGGGGTTTGGGAACGACCTTTTGTCGCAAAAATGTTGCAGCGCGTAAAAAAACGAAACCCTCCTGGAAATGACATCTTAAACCTGCTTCTCAGGTCATACCAGAGAAGAAGAGTGTTCTGGGAAGGAAGAGTTTAAGAGCCAGACTGCCAGTCTAGCTGTTAGTGTTGACGCTAGCCGTCTGCAGTTGTCCTACCTGTTTGACATGAGAATTGTCTTTTCTCTCTGCCAAGGCTCTCACCTGGCCTAGTTTCATCTAACAATGGCTTCGCTGTTCCCAGTGTGCACTAGCTAAAGCCCCCCCCTCCTGCAGCCCCCCCCCCCAGCTCCTGCAGTCTGGCTGCACCCCTCTCTCCCCTCATACATCGCATGTGGTCTGTCGTCTCCTCTCTCTCTCTCTCCCTTCCCTTTGATCGTTCGCTGCACTTTTGCCTGTCCCATTTGTCGTTGTGACCCTTGAACCAGCGCCATGCCTTGCTTGTATGGGTATTTGTGTGCACGCCGTCCAGTCCCTGCTTGGACAACAGTGCTCTTGACGTTTGTGTTCCGGTGAACTCGGTCTCCAAATGCAACCGTCAATAAGTGCTGGAACTCCCGTACTGTTCCATGTTTGTTGACTAACCACCTCTCTGTCTCCCGTCTCTCTCTCTCTCTCTCTCTCTCTCTCTATCTCTCTCTCTCACCTGTCTGTCTTCGATTCTGTCTCTCTCTCTCTCTCTCTCTCTCTGTCTCTCTCTATCTCTCTCTCTCACCTGTCTGTCTTCGATTCTGTCTCTTCCTCTCTCTCTCAGATCCGCTACAGAAAAGATAAGATGCAGTCCAAACAGAAGCCTGCATTTCCTGTGGTGAACGACGCAACGGACCTCTCCAACGGCTGCGCCATCGCTGCCGTCATCCACTACTACTGCCCCGGCCTGCTGCGATTGGAGGGTTAGTTCGACAAACCTGGCAACCGTGGCAGCTTTACCACAGAACTCCCCCCAGTCCGTGCTGTGAAAATGCTGAGCGATCTGACCCCCCCCCCCCCCCCCCCCCCTTCTTCGTTTCAGACGTGTGTATGAAGGAGTCCATGTCCGCGGACGACAGCCTGTACAACCTGCAGTTAATCCGAGAGTTCTGTGACAGCTGCCTTAAGAGCTGCTGCCCCCTAGTGTTGGAGGACATGCTGTACGCCCCTCCACAGTTACGGGTGTGCACGCTAGGCTCCTTCCTGACCTGCCTCACACACGCTCTCATTCGGGGTCGGTTCGACCACCATAATCACGCTGGCTGAGCTAACAGTGGGCTGTCCTCTTCTCCAAGGTCAACATGACGAGCTTCCTGGCAGAGCTGATTGGCTGGTTCGAGGTGCGAAGGCCAGAGTTTGTTCAGCCTATAGATGGGACAGGTAAGCGATTTCAAGTCACAGTTGTGTAGTGTGATTTTCCCGTTCGTGTTGATGAAAAAACGCTAATCCTTTCCTTGTTGGACCTAAATCTTTTTTTCTCTCTCCCAGATGCTTCTGCACCACTGACGCCAAATAGCTGTAACAGGTAAAGCATTTCATCGCATTCAAAACGTACAATGGAGTTGAACATCAGAGTAGTTCATCTACCTCAGCGGTCCCCAACACTGGTCCTCGAGGGCCACAGTCCTGAATGTTTTAGATGTTTCCCCTGCTCCAGCACACCTGATTCAAATTATCAGGCTTCCGCAGAGCTTGATAACC
>CM059298.1:12985000-13057500 GCA_030340665.1 Neosalanx taihuensis
CGCCCCCCCTCCCCCAGTGCTGCAGCCTAACCCTCCTGTCCCCCCCCCCCCTACAGCCGCTCCCACTCCCCGTCCAGACTGATGTCCCCGGGGAGGGGGGCCACGCCCAATGGAGAGAGGGACTGGGAGAACGCCTCCACCATCTCCTCCCCTGCCTCCATTCCAGAATATACCGGTAAGATCGGGCTCACGTCAAGACGCTGGGTTTGTTTCTGAGCTTGTTAGTATTCTGTTAGCTGCTAGCTAGCTACCTGCTGTCGGTTAAGCTGGGATGTATTCATATTAATCACGCTGCTCAGCGGTTAAGTGGTTGGGCTGGTGATCGGAAGGTTGCGAATTTGATTCCCGGCTGTGGCTACGTGATGTTGTGTTCTTGGGCAAGGCACTTCACCCTACTTGCCTCAGGGAGAATGTCCCTGTACTTGCTGTAAGTCGCTCTGGATAAGAGCGTCTGCTAAATGACTAAATGTAAAATGTAATAAATTGCATGTTTTTTTGTCTTTTTGTCCCCCTCCACCCCCTTTCTCTTTCAGGACCAAAGCTGTACAAGGAGCCTAGCTTCAAGTCCAACAAATTCATCATCCACAACGCCATCTCTCGCTGCTGCCTGGCCGGCAAGGTCAACGAACCGCAGAAAAACAAGATAGTAGAGGTCAGAGTCCTTTCAGTCAACCGCCTGTCTGAGCGCCCATGAGAGCTGCGAATCTCTCCTCCGCCGAGCCACAGCGCCCCCTGGCTCTCCTCTCACCATTGGTCACTTCCTGGTCCACTTCCTGGTTCACTTCCTGGTCCATTTCCTGGTTCACTTTGTGGTCCACTTCCTGGTCCACTTCCTGGTCCATTTCCTGGGTCACTTTGTGGTCCACTTTCTGGTTAACTTCCTGGTTAACTTCCTGGTTCACTTCCTGGTTCACTTTCTGGTCCACTTCCTGGTCCACTTCCTGGTCCACTTCCTGGTCCACTTCCTGCCTCTTCATGTCAGTTTTGTCTTTGTTCCTCTCTGTCTGACAGGAAATGGAGAAGAGCACAGCCAACCACTTCCTGATCCTGTTCCGAGATTCCAGCTGCCAGTTCCGGGCGGTCTACACCATGAACCCCGAGACGGAGGAGATGGTTCGGCTCACGGGCATCGGGCCCCGGGTCATCTGCCCCGCCATGATCGAGTCCATCTACAAGTACAGCTCCGACCGCAAGCAGTTCACCGCCATCCCGTCCAAAACCATGTCCATGAGCGTCGACGCCTTCACCATCCCTGGTCACCTGTGGCAGAAACGCCCAGGGACCCCCAAAAAGCTAGGGACCCCCAAATAGAGCCACCCAAGCTGGGGTGTGGACATGCTGGATCCGGGGCCCCTTCCTCCCCCCCTCCACAGTCAAGCCCTTGCCCTTATTTCAGGCCAGTCTTCTGTTTATTGAGACTCAGTACCGAGGTAGACCACCAGGGCTTGTAAATGCCCAGCCGGTCTAAGCCGGTCTATGTTTTAGTGTGGTCCCCGTCATGTGACAGGACTCAGCCACTCTCTCCAGCCATTCATCCAGCACTGTCACCGCTGGCTCCAGCCTACATCAGCCTATGACCAGCTTCACCAGAACTACCTAGATTGTAATATAATCCTGTTGTTAAAGGACCACCCCGACTCTTCCTGCCTCCCCTCGACGCTCCCAGCCTTCTCATACCACCCCTGCCTTACCCCACCCCAACTGCCCCCTTGTGTCCCCCCCCCCGGCTCCCTCCCACACAGTCCTCCTTGTGACCTTAAGCACTTGGTGGTGAGGGTGAGGGTGGGCGGACTCGCACTGCCACTGCTCAGCCAATTACACACGGGAACAGAGTCATTCTGTCTCTCTTTCTTCTCTTCCTGTTCCGTACTCCTGCCTTTCCCTCTTTGACCCCCAGGGCTCTCTCTCCTGTGTCCTGTCAGAAAGGAAAGCTCATCAGGCTCTGTTATGAATGTAGGGCGTACCCACGACCACCTGGCTCTTCCGGGTCTTTCTATTCCCATCGGTCAGTCGAGACGATATGCGGTCCTTACCGTAGGCGGATCCGGTGAGGGCTGTCGCTCTCTTGATTGGCTGCCGCGCCTGTCTGTCAAGAGCGGCCAGAAGGACAAGGGAGTTGCTGGTTTCGAACCTCCGGAGACCGGTAGTCTCTCTTCCCCCCCCCCCATTCGAGGTGCGGCGCTGCGCTGCAAGGCTCCCACTTCCTGCTGGAGACGTCTGGATGTTTTTTGATACTACTTTTGACATTTGCTGAATAACTTGCTTAGTCCTTTGCAGGCAGGAATAAGACTGAACATTTTCGGAGATTTCCCCCGCTGCCCCCCCCCCCCCCCCCCACCTTGCTTTAGTTCCATTTTCAGTTTGTGATTACAACTGAAAACCTGACAAAACCTTGATCAATGAAACTGGAAGACGGAGGGCTTTATACTTGTTTAGCATTGCCTGGATATGTGTGTGACAAAAGATAATCAGTGCTGATTTAATATATACATACACACGAATGCTGTTTATTGCTGATTCCTTTTGTTTTTGACAATGATTTGTACAAACAAGTTGACCTTTGTAAGCTATGATAAGCTAGCCTGCTGCTTTAGCATTAGTGAGATGTGTGAGCTTGTTTGAGAAAGGGAGCGTGAGCGAATATGAGAGGATGCGTAGACATAGTTTGAAAGGAAAGACTTGATCTCTCCACAATCTAGGAGAAATAAAACCTGAAGTACATGGGGGGGAAACAAAGTTGTGTTCTTTTGAAGACTCTAATATAACTGCCTGTTGTGTGTGTTAGTGTGTGTGTGTGTGTGGAATGTTCTGGACTGTATCAGCCCTAGTTTCCAGCCCTCCTTGATCACGAACGGCTCCCTTCTCTATGGGGGGGTTTATCTTCCTAGGCTTAGGCTTTCGAAAGAAACCTTTTGGGGTCAAGGGTCAGTCACAACAGGAGTTGCTGCCAGTTTCATTTCAATCACCCACCTGAAGCTGACTGACTCTTGAACACTGCCGGTATTTGAACTTCTGTAGGGTCCGCTGCCCTGTAAAATGAACCCCCAGCTGCCCCCCAGCTGCCCTGTACAGCGAACCCCCAGCTGCCCTGTACATCAGCCTCCAGCTGCCCTGTACAGCGAACCCCCAGCTGCCCTGTACATCAGCCCCCAGCTGCCCTGTACATCAGCCTCCAGCTGCCCTGTACATCAGCCCCCAGCTGCCCTGTACATCAGCCCCCAGCTGCCCTGTACAGCTGCCCCCCAGCTGCCCTGTACATCAGCCCCCAGCTTCCCTGTACAGCTGCCCCCCAGCTGCCCTGTACATCAGCCTCCAGCTGCCCTGTACATCAGCCCCCAGCTGCCCTGTACATCAGCCTCCAGCTGCCCTGTACATCAGCCCCCAGCTGCCCTGTACATCAGCCCCCAGCTGCCCTGTACAGCTGCCCCCCAGCTGCCCTGTACATCAGCCCCCAGCTTCCCTGTACAGCTGCCCCCCAGCTGCCCTGTACATCAGCCTCCAGCTGCCCTGTACATCAGCCCCCAGCTGCCCTGTACAGCTGCCCCCCAGCTGCCCTGTACATCAGCCCCCAGCTTCCCTGTACATCAGCCCCCAGCTGCCCTGTACAGCTGCCCCCCAGCTGCCCTGTACAGTACCCCCCCCCCCCAGCTGCCCTGTGCAGCTGCCCCCCAGCTGCCCTGTGCAGCTGCCCCCTAGCTGCCCTGTGCAGCTGCCCCCCAGCTGCCCTGTACAGCACCCCCCCCCCCCCCCCAGCTGCCCTGTACAGCTGCCCCCCAGCTGCCCTGTACAGCACCCCCCCCCCCCCCCAGCTGCCCTGTACAGCGAACCCCCACCTCCCACTGCCGCTCAGTGTGGCTGTTTGAATGAGGTCACATTGGTGATAACAGGTCTGTAAGTCTGTGACAGGTTGGACGTGCGTGCGTGCGTGCGTGTGTGTGTGTGTGTAAAAGATAGAACGTGGTAGTTATACTCTAACTGGATTCTGTGCAGTTCTCCTGTAGAAGGTCTTAGCTGTCCAGGGGTGTATTTATTGAGGGCTAGAGGGCTCATTTCATGTTTAGTTTCCAATTTTATAATTTATGTATTTTGGTTAAGGTGGTGATTCACATTCATTTCACTGAATACAAGTTTAACATGTTTTTTTTTCTTCCTGTTATGTTCTGTCTCCACATGTGGTCACAGAACATACATGTTCATCTTTGTTTATGATTGTACCAATCAACCCCGGGCAACTGAAGACAAAATAAAGTCGTGAAGATCACGTTGGTCATTTTTCTTTTTTGGTTGACGTTTTCACTCATAAATCCATGTTATGTTAAGTCAATTCCACCTTGACTGTACCAGTTATCACTTTGTTTTTATTTATCTTGTCCTTTTACTTTGTTTGCATGCCCATCTCTTGCAGAGGAGGTTATCAGCTTGGTGTTGTGACTACATAACATGTCAAAAGTCAAACACGCCACTCGCTGGTAACGTGTTTAAAATGCAAACCTTTTATTCGTACTCACCGACTTGGCACTTTGAAACACTTCATGAATACTTCATGTCAAATAGCTGCGTCTTAATATCTGCGTGCAGCTTTGAGAAAATTACTCTTATACATAAATGTATGGTGGAAGGACAGGATATCAAGGCAGTGGTCGGATTCTCAAGCGGTCTCAAAAATCCAAGAACAATTTGTTTTCGTGGCGACTGAAATTGCAATCGCTAAATGCATCGCTGATATCGGTTAATAATACTGTCAACCGATCTTAGAAGCAGCGTTGAAGGGGGTTATCCCAGGGCAGGTTTCATCATGCAGTATACGGAGGGCTGGAGGGAGAAGTAAAGAGGAAGTCTTTGCAGGAGAAGCGGCTCCTCAGCAGTGCTTGGCATGCAGCATCTCTGTCAGCAGCGAGTTGCAGGGCAGATCGCCCAGCAGATGGCGCTGGTACAGATACTCTTCCACCTGCAGGCTGATGCTCCGGACCTCTGGTAGCCGGAGCAACAGCTGCCCGAACTTGTCCGAGTGTCCGGGGTGGGTGTGCAGGGTGTGCTCCATCAGGGCCCGGTTCACCCTCTCCTGGGTCTGCTCCACCTGCCTGCGCTCCTGCACAGACTTCACATCTGCAAACGGGAACAGACAACGGCTCACGACCACGGACGGAGACGCGAAACGAAAGCACCCTTTCGGACCTTCTCCAACACAAACGCATCCAAGAACACACACACGCGCACGCATACGCACACTCACCAGGGTTGAAGAGCACCAGGTATTTGAGACACACAAACTCCTCTCGATCCAGCTGGAGTGCCTTGAGTTTAAACACCAGGTCCTGAGTCCTGGACACCAAACTGCTCAGCGTGGTCCCAGCTTGGGAGAGCACAGTCGACACCTCGATCTGCAGCGGAGAGAGGCCAGACCCAGTCACTGCTGGTCCCCAATAAAAACGTCTACATGTACCTTTAGTCCTTCAGCAGACGCTCTTAACCAGAGCAACTTACAGTAAGTACAGAGACTTTCCCCCTGAGGCAAGTAGGGTGAAGTGCCTTGACCAAGGATACAACAATGCAAATCTGCAATTCCCCCCGGGGGAACTAATAAAGGAATTTTTTATCTTAATGTCATGTCAGCATGGCCGGGATTTTGAACTGCAACTTTCTAATTACTAGCCCGATTCCCTCATCGCTCAGCCACTTGACGTGTGAATATAGATTCGATTCGATAAACTTTTATTTGTCCTCCAGGTGGTGGAAATTGCAGTTCACAACAGCAGCAGGTAAAGTACAGCACACAGAGTTGCAGGGTAAAAAAATATAGCAATATTAACAATAACAATAGGCGAGCATGATAAAGTCCAGTATAAAAAATTTAATAACTGCTATAACTGTTAGCTGTTCCTTGCACTCTCTAACATCTCCTCTACTCCGTCTCACTGTCCTCCCCTCCATACCTCCCTTTGGTATGGGGGGACTGAGCTCTCAGCACTTGCGTGGTCATCGGCCAATGTTGGACCTGGTGCCAGTGGACATTGATCCGAGATGGTCTTCCAACCCCGGATCTGGTCGCCAGTCGGACGTCAGTCTCCCTGATGGACAAGGAGAGAGTTCCCGGTCCTTTTCCTCATCCCCCTGCGTGTGATGCTGCGCCAATCATGGGCCCAAGCCCAGTGACTGCCTAAATTGACGCTGTGCAACCTAAGACCCACGTTGAGCATTGAGTATTGATGTTTTAGCAACTTGTTAACTCTCTCTAGAGTTATGACTGTTTTAGCCTGTGTTCCGCTCTTCACTTTCTCCAACCGTCCCTGGAGGAGGGGATCCCTCACTGAATTGCTCCTTCCAAGGTTTCTTCCATTTTTTCTACCTAGTGAGTTTTTCTGGGAGTTTTTCCTTGTCTTCCTTGAGGGTTTAGGTTGGTTGAGGGGCGGTTCTATGGGCATATGTGAAGCCCTCTGTGACATTGCTTGTAAAAAGGGCTATACAAATAAATGTTGATTTGATTTGATTTGAATAAAAAATAAGTAAGTTAAGTAGACCTATAGACATATAGACACTTATTGCATCTCACAAGTCTTGTGTATTAAAGGCCCAGGTTGCCTTAGTTACCTGTTGCTTGGTGACCAGGTAGATGCAGCCCTCTCTGCTGTAGGTCACCTGTCTGCACAGGTGATCCAGGACCAGCAGCTCACTCCAGCAGCTCTGCAGCAGCACCATCTGGTCCTCCACCTGCGCCAGGAACAACACATGGATCCACAACCTGTACTTCCAGGAATCACGGCTGATTTAAACTAGAACGTTGGCGATTGGCTCAAGATTGCCGCGCTATTTTCCCGGTCTAGCTCAGATACCACCTTAAGCTTTGTCACCTTAAGCTCCTTGAAGAGAGCGCTGTTGCGAGCCCACTCCACCAGACCGAAGAGAGTCTGGTCGGCCATTTTGCACATGATGCTGAAGGTGTTGAGGCAGTCGTGCTTCCCCCGACTGGCCTGCTCTCTCTGCAGGCTCGCCAGAACCTTGGCGCACAGCTGAGCCTCGTCCGGCTCTCCTTCCAGGAGCTGGACCAGGAGGCCGGAGCAGGTGTTGAGGGTGGCAGTAGGGGTCGTCGTGGGAGCAGGGGTGGAACACGGCGTCGAGCTCGGGGTCGAACTAGGGGTTGTTGTCGGTGTGGTGAGGGGTGTTAGGGAATAGCTCGGTGTGGAAGGGGCTGAAGATACTGAACTGCATCTGAAAGGCGTCTCTCCTTTCTGCTGGTGGAAGCCATGATAGGGCCGGTGGTACAGTCCAGGGTAGGACAGAGAGGGAGCAGCCAGGGCCCTTTCTCTGCTCATGGTACAGTCCAAAATCATGGGGAGATCTGATTGGACCACGGGAGGGGGATAGCTCTGGGATTGGTAGAAGGGGTCAGAGGTAAGTGGGAAGGACGTGTGATTGGTCATCCTGTGAAGTTCACTTGGAGCGGAAGGTGCGCGTCCACCCGCACCCACCAGGTGTGTCTTTGTACCTTCCAGTTTGATCCTGCAGGGGGCAGCGTTTGGCTGGTGGTAAACTCCCTGCTGTTTCATCTGCCTGTCTCGTCGGTACAGAGGGCCAAACTTGTTCCTGCCTCCTCTCATACGGTCTGCCCTCACAGCTGGAGGCACAGAGAAAATCATCACCAGCCTGTACTCAGACCATTACACCATTTTCTCAGTGCAGTAGCTCATTGTCACCCCTAAAAATACCTGAATTCTTCATTACATTTACATTTAGTCATTTAGCAGACGCTTTTATCCAAAGCGACATACAGTAAGTACAGGGACATTCTCCCTGAGGGAAGTAGAGTGAAGTGCCTTGCCCAAGGACACAACATCATATAGCCACAGCCGGGGATCGATCTCACAACGTTCCGATCATCAGGTTTGGATAAAAGCGTCTGCTAAATGAAAAAATGTAAATGAGGCCAACGCCTTAACCCGTTGAGCCATCTGACCCCCCTTAATCAAATGATCAATTGCTATTTTGACTGTGACATGATTCACTTATGGAACGCATTAAAATAAAGTCCTCTTTTCTTTGTTTTTTACTCCAGGGTATTTACTCATGTTTGCGTGTCTCTGTGAGTTCTCTGTACCTTCTGTCTTCATGCCCACTGCCAGGCACTTCTGGAAGCGACAGTAGGGGCAGCGTTTCCTCTGGGAGGGGTTCATAGGGCAGCTCTGGCTCTCTGCGCAGGTGTAGTGCTTGTTATTCTGCACGGAACGCTTGAAGAAGCCCTTCAGGGAGAGAAACATGTGGAGAAGACCAGAGAGACAGACATGGAGAACCATGGAACAACACAATGAGCAGTCACCTGTGGCGGTGTGTGTGTGTGTGTCGATGTTGTGAAAGATGGATGGAAGAGCTCTCATTCTTTCTCTTTCTCCCTCCCTACCTCTCTCCCTCCCCCTCTCCATCATTCTTTCTCCCTCTCTCTCTCCCTCCCTCTCTCTCTCTCCCTCCCCCTCTACATCACTCTCCCTCACTCACTCACTCACTCACTCTCTCCCTCCCTCTCCCTCTCCCTCCCTCTCTCCCTCCCTCCCTCCCTCCCTCCCTCCCTCCCTCCCTCCCTCCCTCCCTCCCTCCCTCCCTCCCTCCCTCCCTCCCTCCCTCCCTCCCTCCCTCCCTCCCTCCCTCTCCCTCTCCCTCCCTCCCTCCCTCCCTCCCTCCCTCCCTCCCTCCCTCCCTCCCTCCCTCCCTCCCTCCCTCCCTCCATCTCTACTTTTCTCTCTCCCTCCCTCTATCTCTCTCCTCCTCCCTCTCTCCCTCTTACATTTACATTTATTCATTTAGCAGACGCTTTTATCCAAAGCGACTTACAAGAGAGAGCTTTTACAAAGAGCATCAGTCATTGAGCATAGCAACGTGATAGACCCCGAACACAGTCGTTTTTTTAGATCGTGAATCATACATCATGAGAGCCTCCTCTCTCTCTTTTTCTCCCTTCCTCCCAGCATGGCCTACCTTGCAGCTCTCACAAGTCAGCAGGCCATAATGGTATCCGGACACTCTGTCTCCACAGACAGGGCATCTCTCCTCCTGGTTTGGCCTGGTCTCTGGCCTGCTCTCTGGCCTGGTCTCTGGCCTGGTCTCTGGCCTGCTCTCTGGCCTGCTCTCTGGCCTGCTCTCTGGTTCTGTCTTCATCTCCGGGCCTGGTAGAGGATCACATAGTTCCAGGGGTTCATGGATGACCAGAGACACGCTTTAAACACTTCCTCTCTCTCTCTCTCTCCTCCTTCTAAACCCAAGATTCTGCCCAAATTTGATTGAATTTCTAATAATTATTGTCATTGGATTCTGATGTACAGACACCAGTCTGAACCTAATTATGGATCCTGCTTGTTGTTGTTGTTGTAAAGCAAACATCATGTTACTATACAGGATAGCATTATGCTGTGAACAGTAAGTACAACAACAATCAAGTGAGGAAAGTAGGTCGGCCCAAACACACACTGTCTGTAGTTTGTGATACTTGCTTTTTTAAAGTCCATTCATATATAGATCATGTAACTTGATATTAAGGTTTATGACTGGCTGACAAGCCATGGCGGGAAGTTGCACACAAGATGTTATCGCTGTGATTGATTGGCTGAACCGCAATCTGGGTCATCAGTGTTACATAATGTCACACGGTCAAGGGTCCTCACTAGACCTTAAAAGAATATTTACGGCAAAAGTATTGCAAACAGATCATAAATCCATAGATCTTCTGATCAGAAATATGTATTAACTTGAGAATGATCTGTCAACTTTGTTTTACATTAAATCATTTAGCAGACACTCTTATCTAGAGCAAATTACAACAAGTACAGGGACATTGCCACTGAGGCAAGTAGGGTGAAATGTCTTGCCTAAGGACACAACATTACATAGCTACAGCTGGGAATCAAACTCACAACCTCCCAATCAGAAGCCCAACGCCTTAACCATTGAGCCACCTGACTCCCTGTTTTGGCTCGCATTATGATGGTGGCTGTTCAGCGAACAAAACAAATCGCCTCATTCTGACGTCAAGAAGCCAATTCAAACGTCCAGGTCATGGCAGGGATCCTCTCCTCATGGAAACCCATTATTCCTACAGTCCCCCCTACAGACAACGCTTTCAAACACAGAGTCTAAAGGTGCAGGTGTCCGTAGCCCTGAGGGGCCACCTGAGTTCCTCACCCACCTGTTGAAGATCCCTCCAAGGATAGCATGTCCTGGGAGCATTCCGCATGGTAGTGGAAGTGGGGCTGCTCCGACTGGTACCCGGACAGGTCCATTCCGGGGGCGAGGGGGGGGGGGGTGTGTGAGGCGCAGGGGGGTGGGGGAGGGGGTGTGGAAGGGGTGGTCGGTCTCAGGGCCTGGAGGTCTTCATGACCGCGGGGAGCAGAAGCAGAGGCTCAGACAGAGAAGGGCTGACAGAGAGACAGAGGCAGGCGGGAGGGAGGGCAGAGCAGCCACTCTGGACCGATGCTCTGCTGATGGTCACAGGCGGACTTTGGTCCATCGTTAAGGTCATAAACCCACTGCTGGCTGGCACTCCCACCACGCTGGGAAGAGGGAGAGAGAGATAGAGAGAGAGAGAGAGAGAGAGAGAGAGAGGGAGGGAGGGAGAGGGAGAGAGAGAGAGGGGGAGAGAGGGAGGGAGAGAGAGAGAGAGAGGGAGAGAGGGAGAGAAAGAGGGAGAGAGAGAGAGAGAGAGAGAGAGAGAGAGAGAGGGGGGAGAGAGGGAGATACAGAGAGAAAGAGAGAGAGGCAGAGAGAAAGAGAGACAGAGAGAGAGAGAGAGACAGACAGACAGACAGACAGAGAGACAGAGGCCTGCTGGAATCCTAAATAGACAGACAGGCTGTGAAATCAGTACAGTAATAACCAGTCATCCTGGAACAGCGCTGATAAGATAAGAGCTCATTGGTGATACCAGTCCATTACTACAACTACCATTCACTCTTGAATCTCAAAGAATTGAAAACAACTACCCAGATATTTACTGAATGATATAACAAATGGATTCACCTCAACAACAATGAGTCCTACAGGTGTCAAATCACCGCACACGCAACCAATGCTGAAGGTTATAAGGCCAGAATACTGTCATAGATGAACAGAATATGGTGACACCAGACTGGCCTTATCTGATGTTTCACTCTGTGTCAACCCCCCAGATGGAAGCAGATAATGCCACACCTATCAGCTGTCCTAAGTGCAGGCAGCCTCAATCAGGAGCTCCCTGACGCCGAGCCAGATAAAACAGTCCAAGGGTGGCTGGTTATATCACCAGCTCGGCCGACAGCATGCGTGTTCTGGGATTCATGAAGGGATTGACCTCTGCCGTTCTCTCGGATGAGGTGATAGTTACATTTTATTGAAAGGAAAGGTGAAGTACGTCAGCCGCTGAGGGGAAAAGGTGTCTGTCTGTGAGAGACGTGTGGATGAAATTCTTCCGAAGTCCCTTCAATGCTGAATGTGTCAGGGCCTTGTGCTGCCATCTGCTGGCCTAATTTAAAACGTGTCAAAAACGGTTGTGGAAAAAGTATATTTCCCCACAGTTCCCTGGTGTTCTGACCCCCTAAGATTTAGATTTAGATTAAACTTTATTGTCATTACACAGGTACAAGTACAGGGTAACTAAATACAGTTAGCATCCAACCAGAAGTACAAAACAGTTATTAAACAGAATATAATAAATATGAGTATACTCAGAATATACACAGTATGAACAGTATAATCAGAATATAAAGGGTATGTACAGATTAAAGTGATTTTAGACAAATGTACAGCTGTATAGTACTTATAGTACTAAGCCTGTGTAGATAGGATTAAAAAGGGCCCATAAGGATTCAGTAAATAAAAGTAACGAACAAACATACTAGAGTCATCTCAAGTACACAGATGAGTCTTTAACCTGGCCTTAAACCACTCAACTGATTTTAAATGTTTACATTTAGTCATTTAGCAGACAAGCTTCTTACAGCAAGTACAGGGACAATCCCCCCTTGAGGCAAGTAGGGTGAAGTGTCTTGCCTAAGGACACAACATCATATAGCTACAGCCGAAATTCGAACTCCCAACCTTCCGATCACAAGTCCAACACCTTAACCACTAAGCTATGTGACTCCCCCAATAATATAAAGCTGAATGCAGCCTTCCTAATCTGTCTCTGCTGTTTCAGAGGCGGCGTGATTTATGGGAATATCCTATGATGAGAATACTGGCATCTAAACTTGGAAAATTAACAGAGACTACAAAGATGAAACGTCACATGAAGAATACATCACATTATCACCACCCTGCTGTTGTCGGGGGGTGAGATGGCTCAGCGGTTAAAAAATACTTTTTACCCTTAAGAGAGTTACTTTTCTGCCCGTGTCAAACCACATGCAAATTCTAAATTCTAAATACATTCTAATCTGTTGTGGGGGTCAGGTGGCTCAGCAGGTTAAGGCGTTGGCCTCGTGATCGGAAGGTTGTGAGATCGAGCCCTGGCTGTGGCTATGTGATGTTGTGTCCTTGGGCAAGGCACTTCACCCTACTTGCCTCAGGGAGAATGTCGCTGTACTTACTGTAAGTAGCTTTAGATAAAAGCGTCTGTTAAATGTAGAATGTAAAGGTTGTTCATCACATTTGGGCAATCACACACCAAAACTCAATGAAGTCATAATTCTTTTATTAGATGTAATTGGATACATGACATTTTCATGGCAGGTCATGTGATCAGTGTGTCTCTCCTCTTCAGGTGCTTCATACTGTCCTGCTGGTAACATGTTCCCCTCTCCAAACTCCTGGAGCTCCTAAGGAGGGCTGCGTTCAAGAGGAGGGGGGGTCCTCAGGAGGGGGGCACACTGGCTCCCCTTCAGCCACATACCACACTTCATTGTGCCTGTTCATAATCTTCATCGGGCTGTAACACACACACATAAAACGTCCCAGTATAAAACAGAAATAAATTACATCACTTTACATTTAGTAGATGCTCTTATCTAGAGTAACTTACAGCAAGTACAGGGACATTCCCCCCTGAGGCAAGTAGGGTGAAGTGCCTTGCCTAAGGACACAACTTCACGTAGCCACAGCCGGGAATCGAACTCGCGACCTTCCGATCACGAGCCCGACGCCTTAACCTGCTGAGCCACCTGCCTCCTCATTAGCAGGCAGTCATTTGTAGAGCAACATCTCCTCACCTGTCATACCCTACAGCATAATGGGAGTTTTTGTCATAAGCGGCCCCGACGCTCTCCAGCTTTTTGGACAGCAGGTGAGCGTGGAGCTTGTCTGATATGAACAACATCCACCCTCCGTATCTCCTCACGTACACGTTCATGTCTGGCATGTCTGTCAAGTACACCTGCAAAAAAGAACCATTTAGACCAGTGGTTCTCAACCCTGGTCCTCAGGGCCCACTGTCCTGCATGTTTTCGATGTTTCCCTGCTCCAGCACACCTGATTCAAATGAATGAGTCACTATGAAGCTCAGCAGAAGCCTGATAATGACAATTCATTTGAATCAGGTGTGCTGGAAGGGGGAAACATCTAAAACATGCAGGACAGTGGGCCCTGAAAACCAGGGTTGAGAACCACTGATTCAGACCATCGCTGGGGTCAGGCTCAGGGACGGAACACAAACACCAACATGTAAAGTTCTCTCAGGTTCTACCGTTTGGTCCGTGGGTTCGGGAGGAGAACTTTGGTGGGCAGTCGGCAGCAGGAAGCTCATGGTGTAGGTGGTGGGTTTGAATACACTGTCAGACTCATCGATTTTGATAATCACTGGACCGGTCATGTCAATATCTATACCTGTTGGGGGAGGGGGGGGGTCAGAATCAGAATGGGGTTTATTCGCTATGCAAGATTAACAAACATAGAATTCACTGTGGCAGGAATGAGCAAACATAGAACAGAAATGAGCAAACATAGAACATATATGTGGCATACTAATAATAAAATAAAATAAAAATGAATACAATGTAAAATACACTACAAATATGACACAAGAGGAGGGGATTGTGTTAATACATGTTAATAATGTGAATACTTGTCCAAAACCGATATTAAAACTGGGTTAGGTTCACCACACACGCACACACAGACACACACACGCACACACACACAGGCACACACACACACAGGCACGCACCAGCCTCGTTAGATCCGGTGATGTATTTGAAGAGTCTGCCAAACGCTGTTGTCATCGCCATTTCCATGACGTAGGATTTCTGCTCTGTGGTCACCCATTTGGCAGGTTCATAGTGACGTACCTGGAAAACCAGGACAGACGCTTAGGTGATGAGGTGCAAAATAGTGTCCAGCAAGGGTGTGTTCAGATGGAACTGAACACCGTGACTTCCTCATTTGTACAGCAGCAGCAGCAGGCTCACCTCATAGCCGTCACTCTCACAAACCAGATCGTACACCAAACATTCTTTAGTCTCCGTGCAGAAGCTTGTAGGTAGATTGGAGTTTCTGAAGAGAAATTTGCAAAAGCGCTCGGCTTTTTAAGGATTAGGAATTCTCACCGGACCCAAACTGTATGCGAGCATGAAGATGTGATCCTGTTTGCTGATGGTAAGACAACTTACCCAATCTTGGCTTCGACTGTCAGCACCAGCAGCAAGCCAGCCAACGCTGCAAGAACGACCCTGACCGCAAACACAGGCACAGGGACACACGGAACGCAAAGACACGCACACACAATCACGCACAGAGACAACACACACTTAGTATGTAAACAGACAGAATCACTACCAATCACTGCAGGGATATGACTACAACTAAGGCATTATTGTAAAAACAACAACAACATTATTGTCCCAAGTGTGAATGGACTCATATGTCTTATTACTTCACTGCCATCACCACATGGAGAAGAAAAACTGCAGAATGTTTGACCATGAAGGGAGACCCTCCTCAAACACTGCTCTACACAAACCAAAACGCCTGATGCAAAACTCTCATCTCTACTTACATTTTCATGAAGAATGCAGTTGTGTGTAGTGTGCAGCCCCTCAAGCAAGTGTGGAGAATCAACGTAGCAGAGGCACTATTTAAATGACTTGGGGTTACAAAAGTAAGGCTTGTCCCTCCTCCAGACTCACAACACATGCCCTTAACAAGCGACCGCCTCTGATCAACAGAATCAAAGGGGGGGCCGTGTTGAATAATGCGACATGGTCAGTTTCAGTGGACGATCCTGCAGAGAGAGAGAGACGGTGGAACACACGTGGTCAGGTCATGCCGTTTCATAAGAGAAGATTGTTCACCTTTAGAACATACCAAGACGGTCTGTTTGCATTAAAAGCTCACTAAAAAGATAACCCTTAAACATTCTATATACTCATAGAATACACTAATATGTATATTAATATATACTGTATATACTAATAACATACTAATACTGATCAGTCTTGTCCTTTATCACGCAGTACTAAAAGTGTTAAGAACTTTAGATTGTTTAGATGCTAGTGCTATTTTCCCCCTTTTAAAATGGCCACATACACAGCTGGATTTGAAGTCTGACACGGCAGCAACGAGTAACGTGCCTCTCATGTTGTGCAGACAGCTGAGAAGCAGCGGAACATCAGACTAACTTGGACTGTTGAGCTTCAGTGGAAAAAACTCGAATGCTCTTTCCTCTCACGTAAACCGGTGATATTCAGTGCTTTCAGCTCAAATCTCGTGTCAAGATATTTCCCGTGCGGCGTATTTGCTGGGCAGAATGACCTGTGTCCTGGGCTCACGGATGATTTCATTACAGAGAGGTCAGCACAAACGTCTGGCTTTCAGACATCCCACCGTGCGAACACAGCAGGGAAACACCACAGCTCGACCAAGGCTGATTGTAAATCCTAGAGTCTGGTCGGGTGCAGCATAATAAACGCTTAAAATGAAAAACTCCCTGTCACAGCTGGATTTAAAATGCATTCCTTGATTCGCATCAGCAATCGCTGCGAAGGAGTTTCCCCCGGGATAAATAAAGTAATCTGAATCTGAATATACTGCTTTTTTGGTCTTATTTTTGTTGCTTGGAGACTGAGAAGAAGCTCCAGTTCTCACACCATCGTCACGCTAACTTATATTGATCTTCTGTGGTTTCTCCATGTTCGGTAGCCTTCATGATTCACGAACCGAGGAGTTATGTGGTGCGTGAGGTTGGCCTTGAGAGCTAAACGACGCCGGACAGCGGCGGGCAGGGAGAAATCCCGTGGAGACATGGACATGGACAAGAAAACACTGAGGTCGAGGATTGATAAAAACGAAACAAAAACACAACACAAATATCTAAACTTGGCATTCGTCCTTGGCATGGACCTTGCGTAACTATTTGTCTTAGCTTCAGAGAGGTAGGTTAACCCAGGGGTGTACCCCATCTCCTGGAAAGTTCTTAAAGTGGCAGTTATTCTCAACACAACTGATCCAACAAAACCGAGACATTGTCCAAGATGAAAGCACAGTAGCGGCTGTTGCAGATTCAAAACTGGGATAAGGTAGTAAATATGAGGTTAAGAGTGATGAAGCCTGGATACAGGGTGGGGCAGGGCAGGGGCTCCAGGAGGGGGTGAAGCCTGGATACAGGGTGGGGCAGGGGCTCCAGGGGGGGATGAAGCCTGGATACAGGGTGGGGCAGGGCAGGGGCTCCAGGAGGGGGTGAAGCCTGGATACAGGGTGGGGCAGGGGCTCCAGGGGGGGATGAAGCCTGGATACAGGGTGGGGCAGGGCAGGGGCTCCAGGGGGGGGTGAAGCCTGGATACAGTGTTGGACAGGGCAAGGGAAAGAGATGAAGATAGACAGAATGTCCAGGGAGAGAAAAGTGTTACATCTCTGTAGCTCCATGTACTAATTTATCTCTAGAGTTTGACACTTAGCTGAACCGCTCCTTTGTTCTAAAGGGCCCTGTTGGCTCCTCACATCAGATAGCTGATTTACAACAATCCCTTCTCACACACTCAAACTACAACAAACTACTACAAACAACATGCTGTGTAAAGGACAGAATGAATACATGAAAACCTGTGATCTTTCAGTGTGACTAAGTAAGGTCTTAGATAGGGGATTCTACGGGACCTGGTCGCTGCTTTTCACTTCCACATACAGGATTGCATGATAAAATACAACCCTGGCTATTTTGACCTTCGACATCCATCGTTTAGAGTTGCATGGAATTATAAACTCTGGCAATTTTGACCTTCTTCATCAGCAACTCTGGCCTTCAGTCACTCCTCAAAAAGACACAACTTATTACTAAAGTACTTGCTATTACTTGCTACTAAAGAACTCAATTGTTGTTGACTGATTTCGAGGACTAAGAGTATACTTTCATTACACAGACCCAGAGTCATCCTGTTATCTAGATACATGTTAAAGTGATTCTATAAACTTGTGTGATTAGTATTACATTCATATATTGGTGAATGATCAAGATAAACAGTTGTAGCTGTATTTTCAGTATGGGTATAATTCCCCCACAGAGACTTGGTAGGACGAAATAAGACTCCAAAAACATTGTTCCACATGTCTTCTTCCTTGGTGTCTCTCCTGCATCCGTACACTGCTGGTACTAAGAATGCAAGATGGCGGCGCGCACAGTCGCAGCGGCTCACGGCTCTCTATTTCAGTTTTACTTACAGTGACGCTGCTGCTTTTAATTATATAATGTATTTGTATGTGTTTTTGGCACCTGTTCGTCTGGCACTGTTTTAGGAGAAGTCTCCAAATCTCGTTGTACAATTGTATAATGACAATAAAGGGCATTCTATTCTATTCTATTGGTACTAAGAGAGCCACATAATTAGAAACCTTTCTCTCACATGAATGGGGATTCAGGTGGCTCAAAAGGGGAGTCAGGTGGCTGAAATGGGGAGTCAGGTGGCTCAGTGGTTAAGGCGTTGGGCTCACGATAGGAAGGTTGTGAGTTTGATTGATGTTGTATCCTTGGGCAAGGTACTTCACCCTACTTGCCTCAGGGGGGGATGTCCCTGTACTTGCTGTAAGCCACTCTGGATAAGAGCGTCTGCTGAATTACTCAAACAACTTCAAAGTACATGAATTGTATTCATTTGTTACCTGTGTGTGCACATGGAGGTTGAGATACTTGCTTTGTCTAACGTCTCACTGTACAGCACAACAATGAATGAGCTTGGTTCATTTGTTCATTTTACTAAAAGAAGAATTAAATGAGCGAATAAATGATAATAAGAAAATAATTGAAAGGCAGGAATGGAAGGGGGAGTTGTGGAGAGAGGCTCCGATGACATCGCTGCAGAAGGTACTGTGGAAACGGACGCCTGACTTAGAACAGTAGCCTATTTGATCCGCCGCAGGGCATGAAAGTGACTTTGTCTCCCTGGTGATGAGTGGGTCATTGTCTCATGGTTGGCTTCTTCCTGGTGTGTTCATGTGTTCATTTTACAGAAACGATTGGAAGTGAGAGAGGAAGAGTTTATTCATTATAACAAGCCTGGATTGTTGAACATTATGAAAGAACATACAGGTGAATCTGACAAACTGAAAGCTTTGGTTTGATTGATGCACAGTGCATAAACAAACCTGAGTTGGGACTGTCTAAGAACTGAGGATTTGAGGATTTTAGATATTATTTTCCTTCAGCACGAACATACAAAGAACTCCATTCTAAATCTTCAGTCAGAACGTCGAAACAATTCATGGAAATTCATGTCTGTTAAACATGCAGTGGATTTTACACTGATTTGACAACACATTTTAAAGTGCTATAGCTGTACTGTAGGCAATGTCATTGACCTGTAAGTCACTTGAACTACAATTCCTCTACTTTCACAGAACCAAAGCAAAAAGTACAATCATTCTGATAAAGGTGCGACATTCACGTCAGACCAAAAATCGATTGATGAATCTAGTGTTAATCTAACATGGTAGTTTGTGGATAATAACGCCACTGCATCAAGATGACTTGTTCAACACGGTTGTTGACAGTGTGTCTTCGAACTGGCAGCTTGATCTTGAGGCTGCTCAGATGGGGGTGGGGTCCTCAGGAGGGGGGCACACTGGCTCCCCTTCAGCCACATACCACACTTCATTGTGCCTGTTCATAATCTTCATCGGGCTGTAACACACACACACACACACACATAAATACGTGCACATACACACATGCACCTTCAGCATTTCTGCTTGCTGAACGGGAGGATCGGAGGAAGATCTCGACTCACCTGTCGTATCCCACAGCGTAGTGGAAGTCCGTGTTGTAAGAGGCCCCGACGCTGTCCAGCTCTCTGGACAGGAGGCGGGACTGGATCTTGGATGACAGGGACATCATCCAGCCCCCGTAGCTCCTCACGTACACGTTGGCGTCTGGCATGTCGGTGAAGTACACCTGGAGAGGGATGGATTCATCCGGATGTCACAAGTTACAACGCAGACGTATGCAGCAGTTGGATGATACTGTCTCAAACCTGTCAACTACCATGTGAATGGAAATCCTAAAGACGAACTCGGAAGTGTTTGCAGAACATTTGTTTACGCTCTGCAGGAACGTATTCAGTAGTATTATTGTCAACACTGCCTTAGCCAGTAGGAGGAGCCAGGTGGCTCAGCGGTTAAGGTGTTGGGCTCATGATCGGAAGGTTGTGAGTTTGATTCCCGTCTCTGGCTACATGATGTTGTGTCCTTGGGCAAGGCACTTCACCCTACTTGCCTCAGGAGGGGAATGTCCCTGTACTTGATGTAAATTACTCTGGATGAGAGCGTCTGCTAAATAAATACTTAGATTTTAAGCAAACCAAAGGAAAGTCGGTTGCTTACGGTACACATTATTTCATATCATAATTCCCCCCCCCCCCCGATTCTTTTTTCAGCGTGTTTAAGATTAAAATAATCAGTGGACCTCTAGCTCTTCTACCACTGAGTCGTCCCTATCCCCTCCCCCCCCCCATCCGGTTACCGTGGCATCAGTGGGGTTGGGAGGGGCGCTCTGGTGTGCAGAGGGCAGCAGGAAGCTCATGGTGTAGGTGGACACCTGCCACATGCTCTGCTTCTCCTCCATTTTGATGATCACCGGGGCGGTCATGTCGATCTTCGCACCTGGTGGGGTAGAGGGATCGCATCAAGGCCATGTCTGACACACGTCCAGCTACGCGGCCATGTCTGACACACGTCCAGCTACGCGGCGATCGGTTACGTGTGAGGCGATCGTGTTGATGGCGCTCGTTCGTGAAGGCAGGAATACGCGCACACACACACACACACACACACACACACACGCAGACACGCACCAGCAGCATTGGACCCATTGATGTACTTGAAGAGTCTCTTGAAGAGCGTTCCCAGGGCCATCTCCATGAAGTAGGAGTCTTGCTTGGTTGTCACCCATTTGGTGGCTTCATAGTGACGCACCTGAGACAGACACCATCACAAACACAGTGGTGAGCTGTTCTTGGGTGATGGCTGCTCATACTAGTCAGCACGAGAGCGGCTTAAGAGTTGAGCGTAAAGGTGCTTCCTACTTTTTCTGCAGCAGCAGACTCACCTCATAGCCTTCGTTCTCACAAACCAGGTCGTACAGAAGACATTCCCTGGTCTCAGTGCAGAAGCTTGACAGAGAGGAGTTCCTGAAAGGAAAACAACAACAAACAACAACAAACTGAATGACGGAGAATATGCTAGAAAAAAAAATACAATGCAGAATCAAGCGAACAATGCAAAGGATCAGAAGTGCGGCCCTGAAGAATATTCCAGAAAGCAGCTGATGCAACATCCCAGAGTACATGAAGTCTCCAGCTTCAATGCACAATGTTGCAGAAACATTCCAGCGATGCTGCTGCAATGCTCATTTTCAGCTGGGGAGTTAACCCAGGCTCTGCCTCAGAACTATCTGGAATACCACCTTGGTGTGTTAACTAACACAAGTAAGGAGCAGCTTACCCAACTCTGCCCTCAGCTGTCAACACCAGCAGCATTCCAGCCAACCCTGCAAGGATGAACCTGACACACAAACACAAGGACATTCAGGGAGGTCAGAAATAAACTCCACCTCCACCTGATTTTCCACCTCAAAAGGATTGCATTCAGGATAAAAAAAACTGTTTTAACACTGTACCAAAGTAAATCAATAATGTCAGACAAAAATAGCTTTAAAATACTAAAAAATCCACAGTAAGTTTCTACTTACATTTTTACGAAGATTGTTGTGTTGTGTTGAAATGGATGTTTCAAGTTCCAGCTGGAGTGTAGGATTAGCTAGACTAGATCCTCTATTTAAATGAAATAGGTGATGACAGGAACATTGGCCCCTCCCGAAACCTCTGAGACACACCCTGAACAAACGCCTATCTTACGAAAGAGTCTTTTTGTGTCAAGTACAAAAACATGACAGGGTCATTGTTAGTGAAAGATCCTTCAGCGAGTGTGTGAAGCAAGTTTGATTACGTGTACGAAGGAGGCTGCTGTTTTGTAAGGGGAGTTTAATCTTTCAAAGATTGTACGATCACTACAGGGACAACCGGTTACAATAATATCAGACCTCGATGAACGCTGACCGTAACTGGGATTGTTCTGTTCCAGAGGAACCATGAGAGAAAGTGTCTCTTTTGACCGTGAACCT
This sequence comes from Neosalanx taihuensis, assembly GCA_030340665.1. NCBI lineage: Eukaryota > Metazoa > Chordata > Actinopteri > Osmeriformes > Salangidae > Neosalanx > Neosalanx taihuensis. The sequence goes on from CM059298.1 coordinate 13,006,554, forward strand.
GTGGTAACCTTCAACCTCTGGCCACAAAACATTACAAAAATATCAGCTTCAGAAACTGGCGTTTAGAAATCACATCAGGAAAACACAGCAGATCAACCAAAGACATTTGAAATCCCCAAATCTGGTCGGTTGATTAAATAATTCTGGTTCAATATTACTCATTAAATAACGGTAACAATTACATTTTGTGTCACAGCTGGAAACCTCCATGCCTTGATATAAATCAAGGTTAGCATCTTAAATTGTCGTCTGTCTTCTGACAAACATTTTCAGAAGACATTTGTCCCATTCCCACACCCCCTGGTCTCACAGGACTGAATGTAATTGCTATTCAAGGCCTACCTTAAGATTAGAGAGTTTTCATTGTCTAGCAGTAACAAAGGATTCCCAACAAGGAATACAGTAGGAGGGTGTTCGTATGAAGTTTCAATGTCCTGATTAGGATTACCACAGCTCTCACGATACATGTTCTAGAAAGATTGTTGTGTGTTGTTCTGGAGGCCCCTGGAACTTAAATCCCTGTAGAGAATTCTGCTGTGCATGAAAGCACAATGGTGCCAGACCACCACGCCCACGGGTGCCATGGAAACAAGGGGCCTGATTTTATAACTTCAGACAGTTTGATCAGCTGCAGTCATCAAAGTGTGATTTTTGTGCCTGTTCGCTAAGCTGGTCATCTCTCCTGGTTTCCCCCTTTCTGATATGTAGGTGTTTCGGTTTAATTCGGATAGTCGAGTCCACCGTTCATGTGTCGCCATAGCCCTTGATTGCTAGTGTTTGATTTCTGCTGTATACGCATTCCATTCTAGGTAGGACATTCTCTGATACCTGAAACGTTATGTAATTCACAACTGAAAATAAATCTTTTAATGAATGGGGTTGAGCTTCCCATTCAGTGAATGTGGACAGACACTTGATCAGGGCTGTCAGACTGCAGCCAGAATGGTAGAACTCTCTCTCATTGCAGAGCTCTCTCAAAGTACAGCATGATCCCACCAAACGTTCAGATTTTCACACACAACAGTTTCCTAGACAAGGTGTACTGAATAACCTTGTTGGTTGAACCCAAAGTTGATTCGGCATCTTTAGGCAAGTAAGGCATTGCGACAAACATTCAGATGATCTACTTCATAGCTAAGATTGTGAATGTGTAGATTCACCTACCATTTTTTTGTTGCTCCCACCCCCCTATCCCTGTGTACACTTTTCTAATCTTTTACCTCACACCCTTACCCCTGTGTGCTTTTGCGAGACTGTGTGCCGTTGCTGCGAAGGAGTTTCCCTCGGGATCAATAAAGTAATCTGAATCTGAAGAGCAGAAGATCGAAGAAAAACGAATCATTTGGACCAGGGGTGGGCAATCCTGGTCCTCCAGGGCCGCTGTCCTGAAGGTTTTAGATGTTTTAGATGTTTCCCTGATACTAATCATCGGGCTTCCAGAGCTTGATAACGACCCTTTCATTAAAATCAGGTGTGCTGGAGCAGGGAAACATCTAAAACCTTCAGGACAGTGGCCCTCCAGGACCAGGATTGCCCACCCCTGATTTAGACTAAAAGTGTTGACATTTCCCCCATGTTACATCTGGCCTAGAGGAACCAAACGCAGGAAAATGACTCTCCACTCTTTCCCCACTCCCAAGAAATGACCCAGGACACGGATGCAGCAGTCCAACAAACGATGATTTAATCAAATATAGTAGTGTAAGGCTTCAGGGTGAGCATGGCCCAAAACAACAAACAAAACAATCTAGCAGAAACTAACTTACCTAACCAAAACAAGGAAAACAAAGTACAGGTTTCTAACCTGCCTCCATATCGAATAGACAGAGGACCAAAAAAGGAGATTAACCAAACGAGTTACTCACCCCTACACCTACCTGGACGGCTAGGCTAAAGTCTGCTAATGCAGACAACCACAATTTCAGCCAAGTACAATTTCAGCCAAGCACAATCTAACACACCACAGTCTGATGCATTTGGGAGCAGGTCAAGAGAAGAAGGCGAACGTCTCCGGCAGCACCCCTTCATAGAGCCACCAGTTCATCAACCAATCATCAGGCAGCACCTGGAGAGAGAACAGAGACCCTGGGGGGGGTCGCACCAATACGATATTCAAGGATTTTCAGCTTTTAGGTCAAATGTGGAGAAAGAAATACCATCAGTTTCCCTTGAATCAGTTTAAACCCCCTGAGGACCAATCAGAGGGTGTCTTTTAGAGCGCAGCTTTCAGCTGCTGCTGCTATTCCCCGAGCTTCCATCTTGGTTCTCCTCCTCGCTCTCCTCCTGGATGTCGTCCATGATGAGGTCGTCCAGGTTGTCCAGGCTGCCCTGGCTGAGACACGTGTTGACCGTGGAGCCCGAGCTGTCGTGACAGGGGCTGGGGTTCACCACCCGGGGCTTCCTGTTGACGTGGCGACTGCGTGGGTGCACGCACTCTGTCCCTGGGACGTGGGGCTCTGGAGGGGGGGGGGGGGGGGAGCAGGGGGACAGAATATCACCCACCATGCTGGTGCCCAGGACGTCTTATAGGGGAGCTGCTTCTGTGGTGTACATGGACGTTCCTGGAAGTATTTTGTAAGAATTTGTGTGACCACGTGCGTGCGCATGAATGTGTTAGGGCTGGCAGTCCTAAAGCATACATTTAGTTCATTAGTTCATTCAGGGGGGTCAGATGGCTCAGCAGGTTAAGGCATTGGCCTTGTAATTGGAAGATTGTGAGTTCGAACCCTGGCTGTAGCACTGTGATGTTGTGCCCTTGGGCAAGTCACTTCACCCTACTTGCCTCATGGGGAATGTCCCTGTACTTAAAATGGAAGTTGCTTTGGATAAAAGTGTCTGCTAAATGAGGTTTTATTATTTTTGTCAATTTTCAAGCTGCACTGTGCCCAGGGGAGAGGGGGTAGCCTTGCGAGTGTCAGTGTGCGTGTGCCTGTGTGTGGAACCTTGTCTGTTGAAGCAGTCCTCCGCCAGGCAGCTGTGTGGGTTCCGAACCTTGCCAGGCCCCCCTGCCCTGCCCCTCAGCGGAGGCAGGATCTCAGACGGGGTCACCAGAGATCTGCACTTGTAGCACGGAGAGCCCAGATCCATGCAGCCGAAACCCCTGCAGAGAGAAACCGCATGCGGTCAGCGATCGAGGAAGTGTGGAAGAAATTATATTTCCTGTGTACGTGTATTAATCACTACTTAACACACCTTCTCTGAAGACTGTTGTAACGTCATCACCGCCTGACTGTCACTATCTATGTTTACATTCTTGTGCCCTACAAAAGAATGCTCTCTTGCCTTCGTCCAGGAGAGAGACATGATTGAGACCTAAGCCTTGTACTGTCTTCATTTTGTTGCCAGAGGTCTGGTCATTACTCTCCCAATCTGCAGGTTGTTAAATACTTATTTAACCCAGAACCCAGCTGTGATGTTGTGTCCTTGGGCAAGGCACTTCACCCTACTTGCCTCATGGGGAATGCCCCTGTACTTAAAATGGAAGTTGCTTTGGATAAAAGTGTAAATGAGGTTTTATTATTTTTGTCCATTTTCAAGCTGCACTGTGCCCAGGGGGGGGGGGAGGGGAGGGGGGGGAGGAGGGGGGGGGGCAGGGTCACGGGACGGCTTCTAACCTGAAGGCGCGAGCGCAGACCAGGCAGTCGAACTGCCCGATGCCCCACATCTTATTTGGGGGGACAGGGTCGTACTTCTGTTTGCACAGATGACATCGAGATACCTGGACGGACGAGGAAGAGCGAGAATGAATCGATCGAACCGTTCCACAAACACAACACACTCACCGAACACAGGCTACACACACACGGCGCGCTGAGGGCAGGTGATCTGAGGAGGGAGGGCGTTACTGGGGCAGAGAACACAGGGAGGGTGGTTCAAGAACACTACGGTACCCTCTTCCGCAGGGGAACCCGACGCCACCAGTCCTTGTCGCAGGCCTGACAGGCGAACTGGTGGATGGCGGAGGGGGTGTGGTTCCTCTGAGCGTTATCAAACATCAGCTTGTTCTTCTCCGTCAGAGGCAAGACGCCAAGACGCTGGCCCAGTTCCTGAAGGAGGCAAGGACACACAACATGGTCCCTTTAGGCCAGTGGTCTTCAACCCTGGTCCTCAGGACCCACTGTCCTGCATGTTTTGGATGTTTCCCTGCTCCCACACACCTGATTCTAATGCATGATCGTTTACCAGGATTCTTCAGAGCTAGATAACGATTCATGCATTAGAATCAGGTGTGTTGGAGCAGGGAAACATCTAAAACATGCAGGACAGTGGGTCCTGAGGACCAGGGTTGAAGACCACTGCTTTAGGCAGTATGTCTGGGTGGGGGGGGGGGGGGGGGGGATGTGTTGTGATGGTGTATCGTGGCGTTCTCCACCGCAAATACAAACAGGGTCAATATTTAGGAAACATGGAGGACAAACCTTGATGTCCTGGTCTTCCTGTGGATGTCGGGCAGTTCGATCCTGAGCCTTAGGATGAAATACAGCAGTGAGCTACATTTCACCTAGCAGTGAAAACTCTAATGTCTATTTACTGTTCTCTTTTGAACAGTGTAATTATTAATTTCATGGGTAATACGTATGTACTGTGTACAGTATTATACTGTGTATTGTGAAGTGTCTGGCAAAATGTGACTCTTGAATTCTAGACACTTGGATCCCCCTGCTTGTGTTATAGTCTACCTGTCCTATACCCTCCTTTATGAACCTGTACCTGCTTACACAGTCCTACCTGTGCAGGTGGAACCAGGGGCGGGGCTTGTCGCTCCTCTGCAGTGAGCCTCTCAACAACATTCTAAAGGGGTGTGGCCAAGGAGGAGTCAGGCTGCGCCCAAACTACACAACAATGTTACTAGGACACACACACACACACACACACACACACACACACACACACACACACACACACACACACAGAATCAACCACCTTGACAGCTTGGTCTTGGTGTAGGTATTGTCTATCTTCATCATCCAGGTCTGCAGAAACACAAAAACGATTTCAATATTTCAAGAGGCTGTCAGCCCATTAAAGTTGTAAATAGGATTAGAAACATCAAAACTTGCCATAACAGTGATTAAAATATCACTTTACCTCTGTCTTTCATCAGTATAATCTCCATGGCGACCATATGATGGTCGTTTCTGTATCGCCTCATCAGTATGGTTGCCTTGTCTATGGCTATCTTGCCATGAAACTTCTCTCTGAATCTCCTGACATTTTTTTCCAGCTTTTTTTTACGCAACATATGAGTTAGTTAGTGATGCAGTAACCAAGTTTACAAATAACCGTTTCATATATATATTCATAATGTCGTATCCTATTATAATACCGCATCTTATAGTTTTAAACAACAGTTTGATGGACCATGAATTGGGATTGCAGGTCTTACAATAACTGCACATTTTTTTATGTGCGCTATTAGAGTACTGAAGATGCGCAAAAGACGCAGTAATAGTAATAGTCTGGACTAGAAAACATAATAGAAACGTTATTAAATCTAATTTTGGAGCCTACCTCAACCTCATCATCCATTTGATTTCCCTTTTTTGGAGATCGAAAGGCTGCTTATCGAATATGGCAAAAGGAAAATTTGCTTTTCACGCAGTATCACGACATTAAATTGACTCCTATTTCCTGGTGGACTGTTAACTTTCGTTTTGCTTGTGTAGTACGGTGGCCCTAAAGTGCACTGACTGGTTTTTGCCACTAGAGGAAAACCAGCCATAACAGTGACCCAAGTTCACACGCACACGTAGGTCCTACCTCTATATGGTATTTATTTGCTCGAAGCATCTGTTTATTTCATTATCTATATGCCAGGATTTCTCTAAAAACGAGACCCTTTACGCCCGTTTTACCAGCTCAAACACACAGTGACCCGTAATCACGAGTGTTTGCTTAATCCTGTCCTTTGAGCGTTATTCAAACGCTGTAACCCAGTTAGGGCACTGCTGCTCTCTGCTCGGTGTGTGTATCCTGTATGAGGATGGGACAGGTTTCTTGTTATTATTGCCTGGTTTGATTTTGGGGGATTTTTTAAAAAATCGGCATTTACACGTATTGTTTAACTCAAGGGACATTGAGGAGTAACAGCAGTATTACAGGTTAGTAACTTCTTGGAAAGTAATGCGTAAATAAATTAAGGTTTCCGTGTTGGACTGAACCCTGAAACCGAAAAGTGATAAGTCGATGTCCAGCCTGCGTACTAAATAAGTACAATTACAAACTCATCTATTGATCAGACAGAAGACGATTAACGTTGTTATATTAGATAAAACTCGCGCAAGGCTGCTAAATAAGTACAATTACAAACTCATCTATTGATCAGACAGAAGACGATTAACGTTGTTATATTAGATAAAACGCGCGCAAGGCTGCTGGCCCAGACGGCATCCCTGGTCGCGTGCTCAGAGCATGCGCTGAGCAGCTTGCAGGAGTTTTTACGGACATTTTCAACCTGTCCCTTGCTCAAGCAGCTGTGCCGGCATGCTTCAAATCCACCTCCATCGTTCCGGTGCCAAAGAACTCCAGCCCGTCGTGCCTGAACGACTATCGCCCTGTGGCACTGACACCCATCGTCATGAAGTGCTTCGAGCGACTGGTCCTGGCACACCTGAAGACCAACCTTCCACCCACACTTGACCCTCACCAGTTTGCCTACCGCAGCAATAGGAGCACAGATGATGCAGTTTCCTCAGCGCTGCACTCTGTGCTGACACACCTGGACAATAATAACACTTATGCCCGTATGTTGTTTGTAGACTTCAGCTCTGCTTTCAACACCGTCATCCCCTCCAAGCTGATCACCAAACTTGGAGAGCTGGGCATCAACACCTCCCTCTGCCACTGGATTATGGACTTTCTGACCAACCGACCACAGCATGTTAGGTCAGCCCACTCCTGCTCCACCACCATCACACTAAACACAGGTGTACCACAGGGATGCGTGCTCAGCCCGTTCCTCTACTCCCTCTTCACCCACGACTGCAAGCCAATGTATGGATCTAACTCCATCATCAAGTTTGCTGACGACACCACGGTGATCGGCCTCATCACCAACAACGATGAGACAGCCTACAGAGAGGAAGTGCAGCACCTGGCCATGTGGTGTGGTGACAATAACCTGCTCCTCAACGCCACAAAGACCAAGGAGCTTATCGTGGACTTCAGGAGGAAGAGGGGAGACACGCACGACCCCATTCAAATCAACGGGATGGCCGTTGAGCGTGTCTCCAGCTATAAGTTCCTGGGGATCCACATCTCGGATGACCTGTCCTGGATTACAAACACCTCCGGCCTGATCAAGAAGGCTCACCAGCGTCTCTTTTTCTTGAGAACACTGAGGAAACACCACCTGTCCTCAGCTGTCATGGTGAACTTCTACCGCTGCGCGATCGAGTGCATCCTAACAAACTGTGTTACAGTGTGGTACGGGAACTGCACAGTCGCTGAGCGCAAGGCACTGCAGCGGGTGGTGAAAACTGCCCAACGCATCACTGGGACTATTCTTCCGACCATTGAGGACATCCAGAGGAAGCGCTGTCTACGTAGAGCTCACAGCATCCGAAAAGATTCCTCACACCCCGCCCATAAACTGTTTGCCCCCCTGCCCTCCGGCAGGCGCCTCAGGAGTCTCCGGTGTAGAACCAGCAGACTGAGGAACAGCTTCTTCCCCAGAACTGTGTCACTCCTGAACTCCACTACACCCCCGCCCCCCTATATAACCCCCGCCCCCCCATAGAACCCCCCCCTCCTATATTTGCACATTCTGTTTGTACATTTGCACCACTTGCATATGTGAATTGTTATTTGCACTATCTGTCCATTTTGCACATCTGTTACTGCACCACCTGCACATTTTGTTCACATTTGTTCACTTTGCACATCAGTTCTTTTTGCTCAATCGCATCATTTGCACTACCTGTATATACATGCTACCCGGTAATTTCTGCTTGCTTTCTGCTTGTCTAATTTGTATCTGTACATACCCGGATTGAACCTGTACATACCCTGTATATTCTGTCTATACTGTTCATAATATGTATATTCTGAGTATATCCATATTATTATATTCTGTTGTTAATAACTGTTTTGCACTTCTGGTTGGATGCTAACTGTATTTCGTTGCCCTGGACTTGTACCTGTGTAATGACAATAAAGTTGAATCTAATCTAATCTAATCTAAAACTAAAGAGTACGATATCCAATTGACGCAACATTTATGTGAGATACTTGCATAATAAATCAGGATGCATTGATCACAGACTTCATAAATAATAAAAATAAGCATAGCCTTAATGTCTGTTGGCAGTTTAATAAAAAAGGACCAGCTTTACAGTCCCACCACTGCAGCCAAATATTTCCTGGGACATTCAAATAGGATTATGGCCTCCTAAGCTTTAAACAAAAACTCTGCTTCACATAGAGGCCCTGGCCCTCAGACACAGGACTACCACTGTATCAAAGTCAAAGCATGATTAACACAACATTAACCGCACAGTTCATTCAAGACCCCCGCGTCTAGGAAAAAGTCTGAAAAAACGATTCATCTGTGTTCTCAACACCTTGATGTAGCACCCAAGATCCATCTGTGGCTGCTCTCCCGTATCCATGGGGACCAGGAAGGTTCTGGTGACCGGGTGCTCCTCTGGAATCGGCCTGGCTGTGGCTGTACGACTGGCCAGAGATGACCTCAGGAGGTTCAAAGGTCAGCCACTCACAAACCTTGACTACCGAACCATTCTTAGACTTTTGAATGTAAACACACGGATCTGCGTGCATTAAACGATGAGATTAGATGGTCAAGTTAACCAGCTGTGGATGTGGGCCAGTGGTGGCCACCATGAGGGACCTGGAGAAGAGAGAGGCCTTGGAGCGAGCGGCAGGCGAGGCTCTGAACAGGAGCCTGGAGATCAGACAGCTGGACGCCTGCTGTGAAGACTCCATCAGAGAGTGCATCAGCAGCCTGCCAGACAGGAGGGTGGATGTGCTCGGTAAGCAGACTGTAAGCACACTCAACATCGTCATGATCTGTGTGTTATGGGGTGAAAAAAAGTCCAGATTTAAGATCAACACAAACATATTTATGTGTTAAACTTTATGATTATGTCATCCTATGGCCGTCAACTGACCTGAGATGGTGTGTGATACTAACAAGATAAGATAATCCTTTATTTGTCCTGCAGTGGGGAAATTGCAGGTTGTGATGGTGATGGTAACGATAGTGATGGTAACGATGGTGATGGTAACCATGGTGATGGTAACCATGGTGATGATGACAATGGTGATGATGACGATGGTGATAGTAACCATGGTGATGATAACGATGGTGATAGTAACCATGGTGATGATAACGAGGGTGATGGTAATAACAATGGTGACGGTAACAATGGTGACGGTGACGATGGTGACGGTAACGATGGTGACGGTAACCATGGTGATGGTAACCATGGTGATGATAACGATGGTGAAGGTAATGATATTAATGCTGGTTTGACCTTCCCAGTGAACAATGCTGGTGTGGGGATGATTGGACCTCTGGAGTGTCAGAGCGTTGAGTCCATGCAGGAACTCTTCAACACCAACTTCTTTGGTCTGGTGCGTCTGGTGAAGGAGGTGCTGCCCGACATGAAGAAAAGAGAGAGCGGCCATATTGTTGTGATGAGCAGCGTCATGGGGATTCAGGGTGGGTCAACCAGGCAGCGTCACCCCCTAACCCTCCTCCTCCTACTCTTTTTTAATATATTTTTTATATTTTTATATCAAAATTTGATATTTATTATGGACATGTACATTCTATTTAAATGCTGCTGCTTTTGGGAGTACCCACAAAATTTTCGTTGCATGACGTTTAATGACAGTAAAGGACTTATCTATCTTAATTATCTATCTTATCTATCTAATCTATCTAACAAACCTAACTTTCACGAAAACAGTCCGTAGAAAAAGGGTTGGCTTGACTTGAATTCCTGTCCTGATTTCCACTGGATTTTTGACGGTTTCCCAATCATGTCTCTCACATAGGTCTTCTCTTCAACGATGTCTACGCTGCTTCCAAATTTGCCGTCGAGGGATTTTGTGAGAGTCTGGCGGTTCAAGTCATGAAGTTTAACATCAAGTGAGTACGCTGAGGAAAACCCACTTCCTACCAGCTGATTACTGCTAACTATTTAAATCGCAATTTGAACCCCAGGCGGTCTGTCTCTTTCGCCCTTCCTCTCCTGTCCTGAAGGATGACTCTGGTGGAGCCAGGCCCCGTGGTGACCGAGTTCGAGAGGAAGGTGTACGAGGACGCCGAAAAGATGGACCTGTCAGGGACGGACGAGGAGACCGCCAGAATCTTCCGCCAGATATACCTACCGTACTCCAGGCAGATCTTCACCTCCTTAGGCCAGACCCCGGAGGAAATAGCCAAGGTGAGTTCGTTTAGAACAGGGATCACCAATCCTGGTCCTCGAGGTCCGCTGTCCTGACAGTTTTCGATGTTTCCCTGCTCCAGCACACCTGATTCTAATGAATCGGTCGTTATCAAGCTCTTTGGAAGCCTCATAATGACCCTTTATTTGAATCAGGTGTGCTGGAGCAGGGTAACATCGAAAAATGTCAGGACAGCGGACCTCGAGGACCAGGATTGGTGACCCCTGGTTTAGAAAATACCTCATGGTCATGGTTTATATCAAAATAAAATAAATGGGTATCAGAGCTGAAATTCTGGACATGTGGCCCCACTGTTTTCATGCAGCAAACCCTGAAAGTGATCTCAGCTAAGGAGCCTCCACTACGGCACCAGACGAACCGCCTGTACATGCCCATGACTGCCCTGAAGCATGCTGACCCCACTGGCCGCCTGCCTTTGGACACCTTCTACAAGATGATCTTCAAACACGACCGCGTGTTCAACGTCAGTCTGGCCGTGCTGCGGATGTTGCAGAGAAGAATGGGGAAAAGCTCCATATAAACGACAGGTCGCATTGAGAGTTGAGAGATGTTGTGAGTAAAGACAAAATCAATGTGCTTTTTAAGACTCTGGTGGAGTGTGTGTGTGTGTGTGTGTGTGTGTGTGTGTGTGTGTGTGTGTGTGTGTGTGTGTAGGGGGGTATGCAACACTGTTAGTCTGACTAATAACGGTTACACCAGTGTGTGTCTAGACTGACCCGTGTAGTGTCTAGACACTATATCACTATATGTGATATATGTAATATTTGACATATTATATACATATAATATTATTATACATTGATATTTATAATATCAATGTATATTATATTTTAAGACAGATGAACAGTGAAGGAGAGGCTACCAGTTTGAGAATTATCTTGAAGGCTAATGTATCCTTGGCTAACTCACTAGCAGTAGCAAAGCCAGCTGTCATTTAACCAATCACAGCTAAGAAAGATCATTCGTAGAATCAGGTTTCCTGGAGGATTGTAACGAGATCCCCGGAAACTGGAGGAGTTTCAACAAAAGATAAGAAGTCTTTAAATATGTCAATCATGATGCCAGCTTTGTGTGTCCTAATAATGACTGGAACACTGTAATTACTGTACAGTGCTGTACAGTATTAGGTACAGAATAGGTTAAGTAAAAATGCTCTAATAAATTATAAAATGAAAATTAAACAAATATTGTTTATTGACGTTGCACTTTCACTGCCACACAAATAAAAAAGACAAACAACACATATGCAAGACAATGTTGATGCAAATCAGTATTTTGTAAATCAATATTGGGTTCCCAAATATAGTGTATTTTTCCTTGTCTTGTCTTTTTGTTTTTGTAGGATTTCAGTCTGTTAGGATGTTCGTGTGTTAACAGTGTTTTACCCTCCAGTCCACTGGTAAAGCTGAAACACAGGCTGACTGCTCACATCACATTTTGCAGCTTGGACATCAGATTTAGCCTGAGGCCAACAACCACAGGTTTGAATGAGCTTTCAAATGAACAGGGGAAGTAGATAGAAGAATCAAGTCTATTGCTATCATGGCAAAGTGTTTCCAGGTCTTGTGTCATGAGTGTATCCTGCCATATTCTAGAATCTGTTTGTGTTTTTGTGTAACTCACTTTGTGACCATGTGGTCTAGGTGGGCTTTGTGATTCTGATAGCTGCAGTATCTGCACATGCTCAGTCCTTCCACCTGGGCAGGTGTCCTGCACATGCTCAGTCCTTCCACCTGGGCAAGTGTCCTGCACATGCTCAGTCCTTCCACCTGGGCAGGTGTCCTGCACATGCTCAGTCCTTCCACCTGGGCAGGTGTCCTGCACATGCTCAGTCCTTCCACCTGGGCAGGTGCCCCACCCCTGAACTCCAAACAGACTTTGTTTAACCTGATTTAGGTGAGGGACAGTGTTGTCTATGTACGATACACACATGGATACACATCCATTCAAACTCCACTAGAGTGATGAAGAAATAAGAACCCATTCTGTCACACAGGTCACATAGGCAGATTAACTCAATAGAGGGTGTGGCCAAGATCAAAGCTGGCAGAGTTTGCGCCTAGCTCCTGACAGTCAGTAAGTAAAGCGCTTATGTCCATGCAGCATTACAAGGAAAAATGTGTACTAACACAGTTTTGACAAAAAGACTGTATTTCCAATTTTAGTTTTTCATACATATGCAGTTTACACTCAACCAAATGGGAAAAGAGACACTGCTCCCCTTGAATTGAAATGCTAAGTTTATTTATAATAGACTGGGATGTAAGGGGGCGGGAGAAGGGGGGGAGTGGGTGAGGAGAGCTGGGAGAGGGGAAGTGTGAGGGGTAAAACACACTGGTTGTTACACAGTTGGCATGCCAAAGTTGTGGCATGTGCAGTAAGGGTGCATCAGGTAGTGAGCCGAGGTCCCCATGATGTCACTGTTGCCAGGATGGATCTTACGGAGGTCGAACAGAGGCCCCATGCAGGCCATCACCCCCAGGGAGAGTATGACACCCAGGCAGAAGGTGCCCACACGCTTGAGCCCCTTCCACAGGTGCTTAACCTGCTGACGCCACCAGCTGGAGACAGAGACAAAGGCACAGGAAGTGAGGGAGCGCAGGAGCAAGAAGAGAAGAGATACTGTAGAAAACAACTGAGAACGTGGTTTAGATGGTTGTAACGTGGGTGTGTCCTCTGAAGACAGGACAACAGGGGAAGTGTTGCATTTGTTGCATGAAGAGACTGTGATGAATATGCTCTGTGTGTGTGTTAGTTGTTTCTGAATAAAATCTTACAGGTGTGAAGCTTTGAGGCTCTCCTCTTCAAACACGGACATCCTAGCTGACTCAGTCTGCTGATCGTCAGCCCCGTGCGAGCACGCACCTTCAGACATCATCTCCTTCTACCAGAAATGTAATTCCTTTTCTACTAATACAGATTTCTACAACTATTTGGGCTTTCTTGTCTCTCTGTCAAATGTTTCTTCGTAAATGACTTAAATGTATTCATTTAGCAGACTTACCTTCTGGAACTCAGAATCCATCACTTGATTATGATGTCATAATGTGCCTTCCAAGTCAGGCAGCTTTGACGTTACTTTAATAACATAATACAATAAATGATATTCTTAACAACATATATGTATATATATATAGATAATTGTTCTATATATATATAGAAAAATTAATTCACACCATTGATTCATCATTCTGCGAAGAGGACTAGTTATGGAGATCATATTTTTACAAGCTCGGTAAGATATCAGTGACCTCTGTCCATCAAGGTAGGAATCCCTCGTTGCCTTCTTGGATGCTAAAACAGAGCTATACTAGACAGCTAGGGTCCACAGGTAGCTAGGACTGGTAACTGTCCTACTGTAGCTAGAAACTAACGTGTGAGAGGATCGGATCTAAATGAACTCTAACACATTATGCCTGGGGCATAGGCACAATGGATTGCCAGCCTTCATTAACACTATTACAGGCCTGAGTTGCTGACGTTAAAGGTCATAATAACCAGAGTGTATTATTCCATGCAACTCTGTACCATGACAGATGTCAAAGGTTGAATTAGCCAGGTTTGTATTATCTCATGCAATCCTGTTCGTGGAAGTAAGGAGCAGCAACTAGGACCAGCCCTGATGCGCCCTCAAAAGGACTTTGAACCATCTATTGGACATTTACTTTTATTCCCCTAGGTCTCTGACCAATCACCCAACAAACAACTCCTTTGTCTGGAGAGATACAAAACTAAGCTCTCAAGGACAGAGAGGCAGAATTTTGGACATGGAATAATACACTCTGGTTATTATGACCTTCAATGTCAGCAACTCAGGCCTGCAATAGTGTTAGTGAAGACTGGCACTATGGTGCTTTATTTAGTGTTAGCATTACATGATACATTAGTGGTTGACCAAGATGTACCAGTATAGCAACATTGTCAGTATAGTGATGTACAAATGTGGCAACATTGTCAGTATGGTTTTAAATCCTCCACAGGATTCAATCTTAAATTATAAATATGGATTATCTTGGCCTACAAGGAAGCTACAACAGTTTGGTACACGTCTATAACACTGACATTTAATTTTAAGATTTAGGATAGGATTTTGTTTATTTAACAGCAGGAGTCAGTTGGTTCAGCAGTTAAGGCGTCGAGGTAGTGATTGGCAGGTTGTGTCCTTGGGCAAGGCACTTCACCTTACTTGCCTCTGGGGGGAATGTCCCTGTATTTGCTGTCAGTTGTTCTGGATAAGAGCGTCTAGTAAATGTAAACTGGATCGAGATCCTTATTGGCTGAGGGAAAAGACAAGTGTTGGGAGCTCAACTTAACAGGTTTTCTGCCTTAAAAGGGCATGTTGTTGTGCAACATGGTTAAAATTTTGTTTGCAAAATTCTGTTTGCAAATCCCTGAGGCAGACTTTTAAATACTCACTGTTAAATACGTCATTGACTTTAATCTTAAAAACAGAACAACATGAGTAATAAATAACGAACCCTTTGCAGTTATTGTTAGTTAATTCAATTGAAGATGCAGAAAAAGCACAAAACACCAGGACACCATAATGTAGTTCCCTACAGTTTTTATTAGAAGTAACTTATTTTACAACTTTTTCTGTAGAAAGAAACATGGTGGAAAGGTTTTTATGTACAATGATTTTAAACTACTTTTAAACAAGTATAGGAATTAATAATAATGATAGAAAATATCTATGACTGTTCTAATAATACAAGACCAATAAAATATCAGTCACATCCTCAGATTTACCAAAAAGGCTAAAAGAAAGTACATTTTGTTTTGATCCTTTTTAGTACATCATTTTAGAAACATAAAACTCATCTTAAACAAGCATATCTACCCAAAACGAACTTATTTACAGGCAGAAGTTGGAATCTTAAATGGCCAGAAAACTTGGTACTGTGGCCGAGACGAGACAGGAACGATCTGGAATCCAAACAGGCGAATCCTAACTGATCTGGAATGAGAGCGGATCAGTCGAACACTGTTCTTACTGGTCTGAGATCAGCCTTTTGATGGAGAAAGAAAACAAAAATGCCTAAGGTGAAATAGATATTGTGGGGCCTGGAACCTCTGGGATACAGTTTGGGCAGTGTTATGCAGATGACATAAGAGACCACATGTTCTAAGGCAGAATACAGTCCCTATCCCAAAGACTCGGATATCTAACGTTACGTTTGGCCACGGGTCAGACAGAGGTTAGCTGGATCGCTAGGACAACATCCAGGACTAACAGGCCAAAAGAGGAAGAGGATGCAGCACTACATAGTAGTGTACTCTCCATCAGTCTTCTAGCCGGTCATCTTGGATGTCAGCCCCATCATGGCTGCTGGGATGGTCGCTGCTAAAGATGCAGGGAAACCCTCCACTGCATGCCGTATAACACCTCCCTGAGGAGTGACAGAGCACTAGCAGGCCCAGCCCAGCAGCCACGCCAGCAGCACGCACAGCCGACCGCAACCCCATCGACACGCCGCCAACCGAACCTCAGGAGAGGGAGCGGACTGCGCCTCGGCCTACCGCAGCGCCTCAGGAAGTAGGTTTCCTTCCAGGGCCGGACCAGGAACACGAACACAGAGGTCAGGGAAAAGGTCAGGGTTCAGACCTGGATGGTACCGGAGAAGAACGTCTACATGCAATCAGACTGGCAGGAAACATGCAGGAATGTTTGCAGGAGAGTGGTTTACAATAGCAGCCCATAAACATAGCTTAGTACATCAAGGTCATGTTCAAAAAGATAACCATGGTCTCAACAAATATACAGAATATGAAACAGACAAACGAACCAAAAGAAAACAACCATAACTAAAGGGCAGTGACAGGCTGATTTAGCAAAAGGCGAGACAATCCCCTCATCTAAAAACATTATATAACGAAGGAAAACAATGTTTAAAAATAGTTGTCTGAGGCTGGGTTTATAGATGCCCTCAACAGCCAGCCTGGAGCTCAGGGGGGGGGCTGAAGAGAGGGGGGGCCACCTCGACCAAACACTAAAGAGCTGGATCCCTTCAGATAAGACACTTAGATAACTCTGACTGACTTACTGGGTGGTCAGAGCCTCAGTCCCCTCCATCACTTCCCCCTCCACCCCCCGCCCCCGACCCACCCCCCCCCCGACCCCTGGCATGCAATGCGGGGCCCCCTGGAAGTGCTTCAGAAACACCTGTCTACATTCTGAGAGACATAATACTTCTACGGAATGCGACCGTTCATTACCCCCCCCACCCCCCCGAATGGTCTCAGATCAAAATCAAATCGCTAATGCTGGCTAAACTGAAGAGTACATATTTTTTGTAGACCCAATCGATCATTTATATATCTAGTTGGCCTAAATAAATAACATCAGTCAAGTGAGGCGAGACCTCTTGCTCTTTCTGCCTGACAACCCGGGAGAAGTTGTTAGTTTATAACAGACTTACACAAATGGTTGGTAATGAATCGACTATCTATCTTCACTGTAAAGTCCTATTCTGCCCTGGCCTCTGGGAAACTTGCATCCAACATAACAATCCAACATTGTTTGACAGATCGAGACAGAAAGAGAGAGAAAACACCTCGGAAAAGGCAGTTCAGAGAGACACAAAAACAATAAATAAAAATAGAAGGTATTGCCTTCGACATTTTGCTTTTTTTTCT
Source organism: Neosalanx taihuensis (assembly GCA_030340665.1). Lineage (NCBI taxonomy): Eukaryota > Metazoa > Chordata > Actinopteri > Osmeriformes > Salangidae > Neosalanx > Neosalanx taihuensis. Next base: position 13,023,624 of record CM059298.1, read on the forward strand.
TCCTCTTTCCTCTACTTTTTTAAAAGTTTGTTAGTTTCAGGCGAGCGTCTCTAAATCTTTGAAATGAAAGACTTAGTTTTCTTCATATACTTTTTTTTTATAATAAAAAAACGAGTCCATCTGTGACAGAATAAGTCTTACTTCATTAAATTGTCTGCAATTCTTTTTTGTTTTACAGACAACACACATTTCCCTTTACTCTCTGCAAACATCAGTAGCAGATGATCCTCTTGATAAAACACAGTCAATCCAAATCCAATTAAAATCTTGGAAGCAGGCTGACACATAAACACAGCCAGACCTTTAGAGCCTGCTGCCCTCTCTCTCCCTCTCTCACCCCTGGTCCTTTACTTGACGAGGAGCCTTGAGGGATTTTTATGCAAACACCTGCATCTTGCCGTTGGCCTCCTGGACGTGGGGGATCTGGGTCTGGGCGGGTCCAGCCACTGCCGGGCTGGGAGTGGAGTCTGACCAATCAGACACGCAGTGAGGGGAGGGGCTGGACCAGGCCTCCGGCGACTCCGGGGAGGGGGTCAGGTAGGGGTGCTCGCTGGGCATGTGGAGGTAATGCTTGGGGGTGGCATCCAGGGCTGAGGAGTAGCTGTGCTGGGAGGGCGGAGTAGGGTAATCCTCCAGGCCAGTGCTGCTGCTGCTAGCTTGGGGTGGAGGGCCCTGAGAGGGCTGGGATGCTGGAGCTGCTGCCTGGCTGGGCTGAGGGGCAGCCTGGGCCTGAGGGGCCTGCTGGGGAGGCTGCTGCTGCTGGAAGAAGGCGGGCGGGGGCTGTGTCGTCTGGGGAGTGGGCGGGGTGGAGGTGGTCATGCGGGCTAGGCTCTGCTGGCTGGCTAGGCTGTGGCTGTGGAGCTGCTGCTGCTCTGCGATGGAGGCCAGCTTGACCGGGCTGAGGGAGGGCGCGCTGGAGACGGGGGTGGGCTGCAGCATGGCCTGCTGGGCGTTGCGGTACATCTGCTGCTGGTGCATGAGCATGCTGTTCTGCATGGCAGGGCTCTGGGGGTGCATGCCAGCCTGGCTGCTGTGGACCAGGTTCACCACCTGGGGGCCGCACTGGGAGGAGGGGGGCATCCGGCTGTGCCAGTCGAAGGGCACGCTGACCGGGCTCACCATGCCCATGTTGAGGCCCATCTGGCTGGTGTTGAGCACGTAGCCGTGGCTCTGGTTGGCCATGGCGACCCGGGCCTGCATGGTCAGCCCTCCGTCCCCCAGGTCGTTGAGCTGGGCCAGGGACACGGTGAAGGGGCCCGCTCCCTCCATCATGCTGCTGTGCACCATGGGGGTGTTGGGCACCGACATGGAGGCGTGGAACAGCCCCGGGGAGGGCATGGCCACCGGGGAGGTGGGGTTGGTCATGTAGCCGGCGTTGCTGGCCCCGCCGCGGGGGGAGTCAAGGGAGTCGACCGGAGACAGGGTGACGGAGCTCTCCAGCAGGGCGCTCTGCATGTCCAGAGTCAGCTTCTTGTTTCGGGCCTTGGCGGACTCCTTGAGGTTGGCGGCGTGCTGGCTGCCCAGGCTGGAGCCCTTAGCCCCGGGGCGACGGCTCTTCTTCCCCTGGGGGGTGTTCTTCAGGCTGGGCAGGAAGGCGCTGGGGGGGCACATGAGGGGGGACAGGGTGTGGCCCCCCGCCAGGTGGTGGCCGGCGCCCCCGTGGCCTTGGGGGCTCCTCACGGTGTTGTACTCGTCCAGCAGCTGGACGATGTCGTGGTGCATGCGCTCCTGGGCGATGTCGCGGGGCAGCCGGTCCATGTGGTCGGTGATCTCGCGGTTGGCGAAGTGGGCGAGGAGGACCTTCACCGCTTCACAGCTCCCCTCGCGGGCTGCCAGGAAGAGGGGCGTCTCCTCCTGAAAGACAGAGGGAGGGGGGAGGGAGAGAGAGAGAGAGAGAGACACAGTAGGAGAGTTTGAGAGTTAGAGAGAGAGAGAGAGAGAGAGAGAGAGAGAGAGAGAGGGAGAGAGAGAGAGAGTTTGAGAGAGAGAGAGAGTTTGAGAGAGAGAGAGAGAGAGATACAGAGAGAGCGTTAGCCTTGCTACTCTGCAGCTTCTGAGGAGGTAGCCTTCCAGCCCCAGTACGGAGGCAGTGTGGAGGCAGTACGGAGGCAGTACGGTGCCAGCTGTGCCTCGGCGCTCCTCACCTTCAGGTCCTGCATGTCCTTATTGGCTCCGTTCTTCAGCAGAGCCAGGGTGGCCTCCACGTTGTTCACAGCTGCTGCCCAGTGTAAGGCAGACTTCCCTGGAGAGACACAGACACACACCTGCGTTAAATACTGCCACCACGGCTACAAACACACACACACACACACACACACACACACACAAACACACACACACACAAACACGCACACACACAAACACACATACACAAACACACACACGCACACACGCACGCACACACACACACACACACACGCGCGAGCGCTTACCCAGTTCATCGACAGCATTAACGTCAGCGTGGCAGGTGATCAGCTCCTCCACCATGCCCTCCACGGCCAGGCGGGCAGCCAGGATCAGGGCAGTGGAGCCGTCGTACATGCGGGAGTCCAGGTCAGTGGCACGGGTTCGGATCAGGATCTGGAGAGACACCAGAGAGACACGCCAGTCAACCAGAGATACCCTGGACTGTGTTACAGACCAGTCAACCAGAGATACCTGGACTGTGTTACAGACCAGTCAACCAGAGATACCCTGGACTGTGTTACAGACCAGTCAACCAGAGATACCCTGGACTGTGTTACAGACCAGTCAACCAGAGATACCCTGGACTGTGTTACAGACCAGTCAACCAGAGATACCCTGGACTGTGTTACAGACCAGTCAACCAGAGATACCCTGGACTGTGTTACAGACCAGTCAACCAGAGATACCCTGGACTGTGTTACACCTACAGACCAGTCAACCAGAGATACCCTGGACTGTGTTCCACCTAGACGTTAATACCCATATTATGTTGTTTGTAAAGTTTGCTTTTACATCTGCTTGCATGCGTATATACAGTATTTGTGTGTATGTGGGCCTTGTTTTTTTGTGTGTTTAGGTGTATGGCAGAAAGGAGCAAACATAGAACATATCTAACAGAATAATAAAACAAAATACAAAATATAATGTAGAATACAAATGAGATGTTCTGTGTTCGCTCCATCCTGCCACAGTAAATTCAGTGTTTGTTTTAACTTGCATGGTGAATAAAAACACACTCTGATTGTGATACACGCGTGCTGCCTAAGCGTGTGTGTGCGTGTGTGTGTGTGTGTACCTGGAAGACGCCCTGAGCGTCAGCGGCCACGGCGGCGTGCAGAGGGCTGCGCCCCGTGTTGTCCTGGGCGTTGGCGTCGGCCCCCGCGTCCAGGAGCCTCTTGGCGGCGTCGGCGCGGGCGTAGCGGGCCGCCAGGTGGAGGGCCGTCTCTCCGGTGCGGTCGGTCTGGGCCGCCAGGGAGGCGCCCTGGTAGATGAGGTCAGAGATGATGTTGGCGGAGCACTCCTCAGACTCCTCCTCCTCTGCCACCTCGGGCTCCAGGCCGCCCCCGCAGAAGGACGCCAGCATGAGGGGGGTGAACCCGTCTGGGGGGGGGGGGGCAGGAAGTGGACGACACGTCAGTATACAGAGATGGATCATGAGACACTTCATAGAGTCAGGTGGCTCAGCGGTTAAGGTGTTGGGCTGATGATCAGACAGTAACGGGTTCGATTCCTGGCTATGCCTCAGAATTTCCTGTGCGTGCTGTAAATCGCTCTGAATTAAATACATACAATAGAAAAATACTAACTTAGCAGATGCTTTTATCCAGAGTGACTTACAGTAAGTACAGGGACATTCTCCCTGAGGCAAGTAGGGTGAAGTGCCTTGCCCAAGGACACAACATCACATAGCCACAGCCGGGGTTCGAACTCACAACCTGAGGCCAACTTAACCTGCTAAGCTGTGTGCTAAATGTAACCCCCCCCCCTCCCCTCCTCCTTCCAGCAGCGTTGCCGCGGTTGCGACACCCACCTGGGCCCCGGACGTTGACGTCCATGCCGTCGCTGTCGAACTCTCCCTGGGGCGGGGTCAGGGCCATGGAGGGCGGCACGCGGATGTCCGCCGCCGCCAGATGGTGCTGCGTCCACTGCCTGCAGTCCACCGCATCCTCGCTGTCCGACAGCATGCTGGGCTCCTCGACCTGGGACGCACACACACACACACACATCCAGGCTGAGTTCAAAGGAGCCAGTCCATGTTATTTGTATCATTTGTACTATTTGCATCATTTGTATCATTTGTATTATCTGTTTATATGTATCATATCTGTAGTGTATTCATTTTTTATTTTATTACTATGCCACATATATGTTCTGTGTTTGCTCATTCCTGCCACAGTGAATCCTATGTTTGTTAATCTTGCATAGCGAATAAACCCCCATTCTGATTCTGATTCTGAAAGGAATGCATGCAGGCGGGGGTGGAGGGGTGGGGTTGGGGGGGCATCAGTGAAGCGATCCGAGCAGGAAGACCCTCACCTTGAGTCTCTTTGCCTCGGGGCAGTCTGCCTCCATCCACTGGTCACTGTGGTCTCCCAGGAGAGACTCCTCCACTGTCTTGGGTATGTGTCTGCAGGGAGAGACAAGACAGAAGGGTTTCAGCCAATGAAAAGTACAGTGAACCCTCGCTGTATCACGGTTCACTTTTCACGGTTTCGCTGCTTCACGGATTTGCATCGTGCATTGTGTTCTGCATTCTGATTCTGGTTAAACGGTCTCTCCAACACAAACCTGGGCATCAATAAAGTTGCGGTTTACAGGATACAGTACTTTTATTTGTTAATCAAATGCTTGGGCTTGTAAAAAAGGGTTTGTTCTTTGGTTTTAATATATAATAGAGTATTTAATTGTATAATAATAAAAAAAAATAAAGGTTTCTACTTCACGGATTTCACTTATCACAGGTTCTTTTTGGAACGTAACCCCGTGAAAACCGAGGGATCACTGTATCCCATTTTAAGTAATAGTAAGAATAAATATGTTGTTACATAATAACATGTGTAGAGTCATACAGTGTGTGTGTGTGTGTGTGTGTGCAAGGGACTCACTTCATCCCCAGAGCGTCCTGGCCCACGGGTTCTCTCCGGTTCTTGTTGCTGCTGGGTTCCTTCTTGAGGAAGAAGCCCTCGGGGAACCACAGAGTGCTGTGCTCGCGCTTCCTGCGAGCGATCAACATGCCCGCCACCAGGATGACCAACAAGAAGACGGCTGCCACGCCCACCAGCATCAGCTTCCCCCACTCGGGCGCGTCGGTCGATTCGGGAATCCTCTCGCCTGAGGGGTGGAGACAGAGAGGGTGTGAGGGTCTGGCCGAAGGTCACGTGACGCGGGGCGGAGCGAAGGCGAACCCGGGATTTGGGAACGCACCCCCCATGGGGGCGGAGGATGTCGTTACTTACTGCGGACTTCCTTGAGGGGGTAAGGGAAGCGTAGCATCTCCCTGGCAGACAGGGCGCCAAGGTAGTCGGCGGCGCTCTCGGCCGAGGGGAAGCAGTCGTCGAACCCTTGCGAGCACAGGCGGTTATCTATATCCAGGTAGACGATGGATCTGTGGAGGGAGAGAGAGAGAGAGACGAGAGCCTGGGTTAGCTGCTGAACCAGCGGGATCGACCGCAAGCTGGCCCACCCCTCCCCCCCGACGCGTCCCCCGGCGCTCACCCGATGACCTCCTGGTTGGGCTGGAACTCGCGCTTGATGCGCGCTTCCCTCCGGGTGTAGGGCCGGATCATGGCCTGGCCGTTGCTGTCCAGGTGGAAGCGGAGGGTGGTGCGCAGGATGGCGCTCAGCTTCTGCAGGAAGGCCGTGCCCGTGCGCAGGAGCTCTTCCGGGGGCAGGAGGACCACCAGGACCAGGAGCCCGTCGGCCAGGTCCTCCGGAACCTTCCCGGCGCAGTCCAGACCGTCCCAGCCGCACTCCTCCGTGTTGCAGCCCTGGTCGCAGAGGCCGTCGGCGTAGTGGTCGATGCAGTAGCTCTCGTAGATGGGGCTGGGGGAGAGAGAGAGAGAGAGAAAGAGGGGTTAGCTCAGTGGACAGAGCAGGGGGCGCCGGAGAGATAAGATAAGAAAACCTATATTTGTCCTCCAGGGGGATAAAATTGCAGTTCACAACAGCAGCAGGGTAAAGTACAGCACACAGAGTTGCAGGGTAATATAACAATAAGGGGGGCATGATATAGTACAATATCACACAATTATTGAATAAAAAAAAAAAAAGTCAAGTACGCGGTTAAGTGAAGTGTTTCCTGTCTCGTATGTGAACCACGTACAGACATGTAGACAGTTATTCCACGTAAGGCTCGTTACAGGGTACTGCACGTAATATATGTATGAACAACGAGACCACCATGGGGGGGATATTGAACAACAATAGGCAGCGAGTGCGGTGGAGGGGTGGGGGTGGGGGTGGGGGGGACTCACTTGCACACTTTCTCCTTGCTCCTGCACTCGAAGTTGTCGTAGAGGCACTCCTCGTTGTTGCACGACTCGTCGCACTGGCTGTTGTTGAACACCCTCCAGCAGCGCGGGTCCGGGCACCGTGCCCAGGGGTTCGCCGCCAGCGAGCAGTCGCCCCCGTCCCAGCGGCACGCCAGCGAGTTGCACTCTTTGTCGCACACGCCGTCGTTGGACTTGGCGTGGCAGTCGGCCAGCGGGCAGGAGGGCGGGGCCTGCTCGGCCAGGCTGTTGCTTTGCTGCTCACAGCGTTTCCCCGTCCAGCCGTTGAGACACTGGCAGTGGAAGAAGGGGTAGCTGGCCTCCTCGGTGCACGAGGCCCGGTTGCGGCAGGGCTGGGAGGAGCAGCCCTCGCTGCTGCGGTGCTGGCACTGGGGGCCGGCGTAGCCCGGGGGGCAGGTGCAGCGGGCCCCTCGGGCGGTCTGGGAACAGCTGGCCCCGTTGAAGCAGGACAGCTCTCGGCAGGAGAGGCTCCTCTCACAGGCGGAGCCCAGGTAACCCTGAGGACCAGCGAGGGAGCGGTTAAACACACAGGGAGGGGGTAACACACTGTGTTCTCAGTGTCAGATGTGAGTGGGGGGGCGTACTGACCAGCTGGCAGGTGCAGGTGTACCCCAGGGCGGAGCTTCCGGACACGGAACACGCCCCTCCGTTCTGGCAAGGCTGCGACTCGCAGGCGCTGAAGCGGCTCTGGCACCTGCGGCCTGCGCACGAGACAGGAAACACACGTTAGAACGCTGCTGGAACACCAAGAACCCCCTTAACCCCTGACCCCTGACCCCCACCCCTCCCGCAGACAGTCGATTTAGATTAGATTTAGATTCAGCTGTAATGTCATTACACAAGTACAGGGTAACGAAATGAAGTTAGCATCCAACCAGAAGTGCAAAACAGGCAGCATAAGCGGAATATAATACAAAGTTATTAAAAGTGATTTGTAAGTACAAATATACAGATGTATTGCACAAAATTCTACAGTATTTTTACAGTATTTACAGTGTTGTATACATACAACACTCTGTACATGTACAGATATATATACGGTACTATATGCAGATGTGCAAAATTGAAAATGGTAAAGATGGTGCAAAATGGTAAAGATGGTGCAAAATTGTAAAGATGGTGCAAAATGATACAGATGGTGCAAAATGGTAAAGATGGTGCAAAATGATACAGATAGTGCAAAATGGTAAAGATGGTGCAAAATGATACAGATGGTGCAAATTGATACAGATGGTGCAAAATGATACAGATGGTGCAAAATGGTAAAGATGGTGAAAAATGGTAAAGATGGTGCAAAATGGTAAAGATGGTGCAAAATGGTACAGATGGTGCAAAATGGTAAAGATAGTGCAAAATTGTACAGATGGTGCAAAATGGTAAAGATGGTGCAAAATTATACAGATGGTGCAAATTGATACAGATGGTGCAAAATTATACAGATGGTGCAAAATTATACAGATGGTGCAAATTGATACAGATGGTGCAAAATGATATAGATGGTGCAAAATGATACAGATGGTGCAAAATGATATAGATGGTGCAAAATGATACAGCTGGTGCAAAATGGTAAAGATGGTGAAAAATGGCAAAGATGGTGCAAAATGGTAAAGATGGTGCAAAATGGTACAGATGGTGCAAAATGGTACAGAGGGTGCAAAATGGTACAGAGGGTGCAGTTCTCCTCAGTTCTCTCCCCAGCTCTCACCTGTGAAGCCGGGCTTGCAGACGCAGAGGTAGTCGTTGGGCAGCTGGATGCAGTCCAGGCTGTTGGAGGGGCTGCAGGGGCTGGAGCGGCACTCGTTGATGTCCCCCTCGCACCTGTCTCCGGTGAACCCGGGGGGGCAGTTGCAGCGGTGGCCCCCCACCCGGTCCACGCAGGTGCCGTTGTTCAGGCACTTGGGCGGGGCTCCGCGGGACCTCAGGGGCGGGGCGCAGTCGTCCTCGTTGATCTCGCAGAGGACCCCTGGGCGAGACAGACGGAGACCCCTTACTGGCTTGCTCGCCGCGGGCCGGTCGCTGGGGACGACGGCGGGGAGCGAGGGTGTGTCTCGTGTGTGTGTGCGGGGTTCGTACCTAGGGTTCCAGGAGGACAGGAGCAGATGTAATGGCCCACCAGATCGATGCAGGTGCCTCCGTTCTGGCACGGGTGAGACTGGCATTCGTTGATCTCGATGTCGCAGTTCTCTCCCGTGTAGCCGGGCATGCACTGAGGAAGAGGAGGAACAGCGGCCAGTCAGGGATCGAACAGAACCCCCCCCTCGTAGAGCTTTAACCGGGACCCTCGGGAGCCGGGACCCTCCCCCCCTCCCCGAGACATCCTCAGAACTCACGTCGCACTGGTATCCTCCCACGTATCCCCTGCAGGTGGCGCCGTTGCGGCAGGGTTTGTCCTCGCAGTGGTCCACCTGGCTCTCGCAGTAGCTGCCAGTGTAGTCGGGGGGACACTTGCAGTAGTGGGCGCTCCCCGTGTTGACGCAGTGGCCCCCGTGGTGGCACAGCTCGTCCGTCTGGAGGCCTGGAAGGGAACGAGGAGGGGGTGTCAAACGGACGTTTTTCTTCCCCTTCCTGCGGTAACTCTCGACCAGGGGGGGTCGCCATCCTGAAGGGTTTTAGATGTTTCCCTGCTCCAGCACACCGGATTCGGATGAAGGGTCGTTATCAAGCTCTGCGGAAGCCTTTAAACGAGCCTTTATTAGAATCAGGTGTGCTGGAGCAGAGGAAACATCTAGAACCTTCAGGACAGCGGGCTCCAGAGGACTCAGGGTCGGGGGGACCCCTGCTCTGGCGTCCAGCCTGGGCTCACCTCTCTGGCGGGCGGCCACCTCGCAGGACACCCCGGGGATGTCGCAGTAGCGTCCGGACCAGCTGCCCGTGCAGTCGCAGGAGAAGGAGGCGTCCTTCTGGCGACAGCGGCCTCCGTTCTGGCAGGGGGAGGAGCGGCGGCACCAGTCCACCGGCATCTGGGGGGGTGGGGAGAACCGTGCTCAGCTCACAAGCTCTGGGGCAGATCCGGGTGTCTAAGAGATTGTCTTGGTGTGTGTGTGTGTGTTGGACTGGGTGTGTCGTAGTGTTGTAGTGTGTGTCTGAGTTTGTGTGTGTGTGTGTGTGTCTGAGTTTGTGTGTGTGTCTGAGTTTGTGTGTGTGTGTCTGAGTGTGTGTGTGTGTGTGTGTCTGAGTTTGTGTGTGTGTGTGTCTAAGTTTGTATGTGTGTGTCTGTGTGTGTGTGTCTGAGTTTGTGTGTGTCTAAGTTTGTATGTGTGTGTCTGTGTGTGTCTGTGTTTGTGTGTGTGTCTGGTTGAGTGTGTGTGTGCGTACCTGGCAGCGGTTGCCAGTGTAGCCCCGGGGGCAGGAGCAGCGGAAGGACTCCAGGGCGTCCTGGCAGAGGCCTCCGTTGAGGCAGGGCTGGGAGTCGCACTCGTTCACCTCGTACTGGCAGTGGGAGCCGGTGAAGCCGGAGCGGCAGGTGCAGGAGTAGCCGTTGATCTTGTCGATGCAGGTGCCTCCGTTGAAGCAGGAGCTGTGGAGCCATGGACTCTGGTTAGAGTCCACACACACTACTGCACACTACTACACACACTACCACACACACACACACACTACCACACACACACACACCACACACACACACACACTACCACACACTACCACACACATTACTACACACACTACCACAGTCCAACACACGCACCACCATACTCACTAACCCCTCTACCACACACACACACACACTACCACACACACACACTACTACACACACTACCACACACACACCCACACACCCCTACACCCACTAGCACATTACGGCACACAGACACACACACACTACAACACTACGACACCCCCAGTCCAACACACCCGCACCACCGCACTCACTAACCCCTCCACCACACAGTCCCCCCTACCTCTCTGTGCAGTCGTGGATGTTGGTCTCACAGTGGATCCCGGTGAAGCCAGGCCTGCAGGTGCAGGTGTAGGAGTTGACGTAGTCGGTGCAGGTGCCTCCGTTCTTACAGGGGGCGCTGTGGCACTCGTCCACCTCCAGGGCACAGCGAGGACCAGTGAACCCAGGCAGGCAGCTGCAGCGAAACGAGTTGATGCTGTCCGTACAGGAGCCCCCACTTAGACAGGGGTCTGGAGAGGGAGGGGAGGGAGGGAGGAGGGGGAGGGAGGAGGGAGGGAGGGAGGGAGGGAGGGAGGGAGGGAGGGAGGGAGGGAGGGAGGGAGGGAGGGAGGGAGGGAGGGAGGGAGGGAGGGAGGAGGGAGGGAGGAGAGGGAGGGAGGACAGAGAGGAGAGGAGAGGGAGGAGGGAGGAGAGGAGAGGAGAGGAGAGGGAGGGAAAGGGAGGGAGGGAAAGGAAAGGTGGGGAGGGAGGGAGGGAGGGAGGAGAGGGAGGGAGGGAAAGGGAGGGAGGGAAAGGAAAGTTGGGGAGGGAGGGAGGGAGGGAGGGAAAGGAAAGGTGGGGAGGGAGGGAGGGAGGGAGGGAGGGAGGGAGGGAGGGAGGGAGGAGAGGGAGCCAGAGAAGGAATGCAGGCAGGGAGAGACAGGCAGACAGAGAGACGGGATGGATTAGTGACGGAGATATTCAGACGTGGTCAACCGGACTGTCACAGAAGAGACGGTGTTTCAGGTACTGTGGTCCGGTAAACACGGTGTGTGTGTGTGTGTGTGCGTCACTCACTAGGCGAACAGTCGTTAATGTCCGTCTCGCAGTTGGGTCCTGTGTAACCGGCCCGGCAGGAGCACACGAAGCCCCCCAGGTTGTTGGTGCACGTCCCCCGGTTCTTACACGGGTTCGAGACGCACTCGTTCACGTCGATGTTGCACAGCTGCCCTTGCCACCCTGTCTGGCAGTTGCACTGGTAGCCCAGGTAGTCGGGCGTGTGCATGCAGAGGGCGTGGTTGGCGCAGGGGTTGGGCGAGCATGGGGTGAGGACGTCGGCGCAGGTGGGCCCGCTGTAGGGCAGCTCGCACAGGCAGGTGAAGCTGGCCACGCCGTCCACGCAGGTGCCCTGGTTCAGACAGGGGCTGGAGCCGCACTCGTTGATGTTCACCTGGCACAGGTTACCTGCGAGGACCCAGGGATGTTAAGAGTCAACCAGAGCAGTTCTGGAAGTCTCCACCAGGGGGCGATGTGGTATAGCGGGGCTGAAGTGGAGGGCCGTCCTCGGAACCACACACAATCTAACAAACTGGACACCCTTCCCGGGGCTGTTAGCGGCTTGTTTATGTTTATTTTCCCGAGCCTAAGCATGTTTACGGCGGCGTGTGGATGGCGTGCGTGAGCATGCACGCTCCCGGGTCCCCGGGGGCCGGCGGACTCACCCTTAAAGCCCTGGCGACACTTGCAGGTGAAGCCGTTGAGCTGGTCGATGCAGGTGCCGGCGTTCTGGCACGGGCTGGGCAGACAGTCGTTCCTGTCCAGGTCGCAGTTCTTCCCCACCCAGCCAGGCTCGCAGTCACAGCGGTACCTGGAAGGAGGGAGGGAGGGAGTGGACAAACAGACCCCGTCACAACCCTGGTTCCCCTCACGCCTGGCGTCTACCCGGGCTGGCCGCCTCGGGGGAGAGGGGGAGGGGGCGGGAGGCGGATTCTCTCACCCGTTGATGTCATCCCTGCAGGCTCCGTGGACGCAAGGGCTGCTCCCGCACTCATCCACCTGGGAGTAGCAGTACGGCGGTTTGAAGCCCTCGGGACACTTGCAGTGGAAGCCGTTCTCCTCGTCCACGCAGGTCCCTCCGTTCCGGCAGGGGCTGGACGAGCACTCGTCGATCTCCACGTTACACAGGGGACCTAGGGGGGGGGGCGGAGCCACACACACAAACGCGGGGGGGGGGGGGGGGTTACGGAGGGTTCCGGGCGGATCGTTCCCGGAGATCGAGGGGTTTGGCGGGTTCCTCACCGGTGAAGCCTGGCTTGCAGACGCAGTCGTAGCGGTTGATGCCGTCCTTGCAGATGCCGTAGTCGCACGGGCTGCTGGCGCAGTCGTCGAAGTTGATCTCGCAGTTGGTGCCTGCGCATGCAGAGAGAGGTCAGGGGTCAGGGGTCGGTGGATGGGGTCGACAGCAAACTGCTACGTCAGTGGCGGGCCATTCCGGTCCTCGAGGGCCGCTGTCCTGACGGTTCTAGATGTTTCCCTGCTCCAGCACACCTCCACAGAGCTTGATAACGACGCTTCATTAGAATCAGGTGGGCCGGAGCAGGGAAACATCTAGAACCTTCAGGACAGCGGCCCTCCAGGACCAGGAACGGCACACCCCTGCGCTACGGCGTCCGCAGTCGACGAGGGCACGACGGCCAAGCCGCCCGCTCGTCATCCGCCCGTCTCACCTGAGGTTCCGTGCTGGCACTGGCAGATGTACTTGTTGACCAGGTCGACGCACTTGCCCCCGTTCTGGCAGGGGTTGCTGTGGCACTCGTTCAGCTGGTTCTCGCAGCGGTAGCCGGTGTAGCCGGGGTCGCAGTTGCAGGTGTAGCTGGCGATGCCGTCCACGCACGAGCCGTGGTGACAGGGGTCGGGCTGGCAGTTGTTGATGTTGCTCTCGCAGAGGGTGCCCTCGTAACCTGGGGGGGGGGGGGGGGGGTGGGGGGTGGGGGGGGGGGGAGAGAGTCACTCACTCTTCTTCCTGGTCAGGTCCAGGTTTCAACAGTCCCCCCCCCCCCCAGCTAGAGGGAGAGGAGCCAGGTGGCTCAGCGGCGTTAAGGCCTCAAGATCGGAAGGTTGTGAGTTCGAAACCCCGGCTGTGGCTGCATGACGTTGTGTCCTTGGGCAAGGCACTTCACCCTACTTGCCTCAGGGGGGAATGTCCCTGTACTTGCTGTAAGTCTCTCTGGATAAAAGCGTCTGCTAAAATCAATATTTATTTATTTCGAGGGAAGCACAGCGTGAGACGGACTGTGGGAATGGAAAACCCGAGCCGATTCATTTCCATTCCTAATGGGATGGAGGAGCAGTGCGTCTGTCTGTTTTTTCAGCCCCTTCGGTCGCATAATGGCCACCGCCTGCTAACTCTCTTCATCCAAACTCACTTTATATCGCTTCTCCTATTCACCTCTCTCTCTCTTTTTCCCTCTCTCTCGCTCTCTCTCCCGTCTTTTCATGTGACTCTTTCTCCTCTTTCCTTCCACTCTCTTTCTCCGTGTGAAAGGTTCCACAGTTCGGAGTCTAGACCCTGCGGTTTCCATGCCGACGGTGTTTGAGGGCTGTTGGTGCGAGGTGTGTGTGAGAGAGTGAGTGTGTGTGCGCGCTGGGGAGGGCCCGCTGGTCTGCAGGAGCAAAGGGCCCTTCAGGGGCCTCCCTGGCCCTGGCTTTGTTCCCGAGCCGCAGAGGGGAACAATGGCCCCGCCACCGTCGAACAGAGCCACTTCACTCCGCAGAGGGTGGGGGTGGGGGTGGGGGGGGGGGGGGATACCAAGCAGCTGGCTCCTGAAACAATGCAGCCGGCTGCCCCGTACACACACAGCTCCGGACAAACACGCACACACGAAACAAACGAACCCCCCAACCCCCCCCCCCCCCCCAGCTCCGCAAACAAGGCTGGGCAGCAGCCGCAGTGCATTCTCATACACGAGCGGACGGAGTACGGAGTACGCCACGGGTTAAGATGTGCCATAAGGCGGTGCGGGGTATTGCGGGGTACACACGAACAGATGTCGGGGTGATGACCAAGCCCCCCCCAACCCCCCCAACCCCCCCCGACACCCCCACCAGCAGCTGCTGGCCCCGGGTGACCTTGCAGTCCTGAGGTCCGGCTGGGAGGGGTGGGGAGGTGTGGGGGGGGGGGGTGTGGGGGGGATTAGAGTCCTCACGTCGCTCTGCCCTGCGGTGCGAGCGCAGGGGCGCAGGGGAAACCCTTCCGACCCCGGAACCGCCCCCCCCCGACGTCGCCCGCACCCCTACAGGTGGGAGAGAGAGGCCTGGGCACTAACACACTCACACACACTCACACTACAGGTGGCTGGTCTTACCCTCGGCGCAGCGGCACTCGTATCCGTTGGGGCGGTCGAAGCACTTGGCTCCGTTCTGGCACGGCGTGCTGGCGCACTCGTCGATGTCGATCTGACACATGGTGCCTGTGAACCCTGGGACCGGCAAACACAGAGGGCAAAGGTCAGAGAAAAGCTCCCGCTGGATGAGTCCACACCGAGGTCAGGAGGGCAGGGCGCTCTGTCGGACCGCCGGGGCCAGAGGTCTCTAGTTAAGCCAGGCTAGCGATGTCTGGACTGGCCCCGGGGGGAGGATCTGCTACCTGGGGACCGGGATGAAGATGCTGCACCTGCTTCCTCCCTGTCCAGGATCCTGTCCTCTAACCTGGAGCCAGGGGAAACCCCTAGCTCCTGTACCGAGCTAACGCTAACGAGGAATTCCATGACTGAGTATCCTTTAGACCAGTGGTTCTCAACCCTGGTCCTCAGGGCCCACTGTCCTGCATGTTTTAGATGTTTCCCCCCTTCCAACACACCTGATTCAAATTAATTGTCATTATCAGGCTTCTGCTGAGCTTCATAGAGACTAATTCATTTGAATCAGGTGTGTTGGAGCAGGGAAACATCTAAAACATGCAGGACAGCGGGCCCTGAGGACCAGGGTTGGGGTCCACTGCTTTAGAATGTCCGCAGCATCCTGGGAGGGGGAATGTCTGCGCTGCAGCGGATCCGAACGCCTGTCTGGATGCTGCTGGCTTCCGGAATGTTCCGGAACTATCTTCAAAATCTTTGGCGAATCTGTGCCAGAATTCAGGCAAAGCTTCACTGGGTACGACCGGACACTTTTTACACTTACTGCACTAACTGCAAAGCGGTAGTCAACGGGGGCGAACGTTAATGGGATTCATTAACAGGATCCCAGTGTTGGGGATGTCGGCTGTTAAAAGCAAGGAGGACAAACAAACAAAGATGGCGGTGGCGGGGGGGTCGGGTGCGCTGGTGGAACATGTCGTGCTGGTGAACCTTGCGAGAGTGGGCCGGGGGGGGGGGGGGTCTGCTGGCTGGGACAGGGGGTTAGAGAGGGGGGGAGGCAGAGGGATTGTTCCCCCCCACCCCCCCCACCCCCATCCCCTCCCCTGCCCTGCCTCAACTCTGCAGGCTCAATAGCTAGATAGGGGGGTGAGGAGGGGGGAGGGGGAAGGGAGGGAGGGGGGGGTGGGTTGTCTGCCCCAGATGTAAATTGCGGACCCTGGAAAAGAATCTCATTAGCAAGACTGCTGTTCCCCCTCCACCAGCCAGGGAGGGGGGGAGGGAGGGGGGGAGGGAGGGAGGGGGGGGAGGGAGGGGGGGGGAGGGGGGTGCTGGTGAGGGGAGAGACTGCTGTCCCTTCCACATTCCACCAGGGAGGGGACTGAGGAGAGAGGGGGGGAGGGGGCGGGGAGGGAGAAGCAGGGGGTACAATGGTGTCTTTGTTTCGGGGGGCGAGAGGAGAGGCAGGCCCGCCTCGAGGCTCCTGGCTTTTACGAGGGCCGCGTCTCCCAAACTTTGCAGCGGGGCAGGCGGCAGGGGCAGCTCCCTGCCTCCTCCTGCCTCTGATCTGACACCTGCTCGCCCCCCGCCCCCCCCACCCCCACCAGGGAAGGTCCCTCCTCCGGGGGGAGGGGGCAGGGGTCGTACCTGGCTGGCAGGTGCAGGTGAAGCCGTTGACCATGTCCCTGCAGATGCCGTCGTTCACGCAGGGGTTGCTCTCGCACTCGTCCACGTCCACCTCGCAGTAGGTGCCCATGTAGCCTGCCGGGGGGGTGGGAAACACAGGGGGTCAGAGGGCGCGAGCCGAAAGTTAACGCTCACCGTTCTGAAGGGTTTTCTCCCGAAGAAGTGCCGTTTCAACGTTTCTCTCTCCGGGCTGAAGGGAGGAGGGGGAGGGGGGGGGAGGCTGTGGGAAAGTTACCCCTCCCGTAGTCACAGGAGGCCGCAGGGCTTTCAGTCATCTTCCCCTCCCTGAACCACCGGGGGAATGGAGGCTTTTTTCCCACTCTGGGTGGGGAAAACGATCGCGGACACATCAGTGTTTCCGCCTCTGCTTTTGACCTGAACATCGCCACACCCTGCTGTCCGCAGGGGCATTCCCCCTCCCTGGGGTCAGGTACAGGCTCCTCCAATGAGGCGAGGCCCAGGGCGGGGACCTGCCGCCCTTGCGTACGGCGCTAGCGCGGAATCGGAAAAAGCACGGGGGGGGCTCAGCCCAGCCGACGATGAGGAGGAGGGTGGAGAGGAAGAGGGGGGCTGTCTGTGGACATTGGGAGGGTGTGGGGGACGGGGGGGTGGGGGGGGGTGGAAGAGGCTCTGGGAAAAAGTCCCTCTCCCTCTCGGTGTGTATGAGGGGTGCAAAGTGGAGCACAGAGAGGCTCTATTGTTCCCCTCCATTCCCACCACTCGGCGGCTCATTATTATTCACCGCACGCTCCTACCCTCTCTCGCCCCTCTCTCCCACCCAGCCCTATAGACCTCCAATCCCATTCCTAATTTGTATAGTTCCCCCCCCCGCCCCCCCCCACGTCCCACCCCGAACCCCAGGATGCATGTAGGACGGTGTGTGAGAGTTTCAATTTGTGTTTTGTGAATGAGAGTCCCCGGCCCACAATGCCCGGCGGCCCTCTGTTTGGCCCTGTCTGGCTGTACACTATTACCAGTACAAAAAGAACACTTCCATACCCCCCCCCCCCCCCTCCACAACCCCTCCACCCCCGCAGCTCAGCCAGGGAGGCTGGATTACATAACTGCATCCACAAGTGGCTGCTGCTGCTGAGGTACGACACCAGCCCCCTATCCTGGTCAAGAGCTGGCAGTCTACGGGGATGGAGGGTGAGAGAGAGAGGGGGGGGGGGGAGAGAGAGAGAGAGAGAGAGAGAGAGAGACAGACAGACAGACAGACAGAGAGAGAGACAGAGAGAGAGAGAGAGAGACAGACAGACAGAGAGAGAGAGAGAGAGAGAGAGAGAGAGAGACAGACAGACAGAGAGACAGAGAGAGAGATACAGACAGACAGACAGAGAGAGAGAGAGAGAGAGAGACAGACAGACAGACAGACAGAGAGAGCGGGGGAGAGACAGACAGAGAGAGAGAGAGATACAGACAGACAGACAGAGAGAGAGAGAGAGAGAGAGAGAGAGAGACAGACAGACAGACAGACAGACAGAGAGAGCGGGGGAGAGACAGACAGAGAGAGAGAGAGATACAGACAGACAGACAGACAGAAAGAGAGAGCGGGGGAGAGACAGACAGAGAGAGAGAGATACAGACAGACAGACAGACAGACAGACAGAGAGAGAGAGAGAGACAGACAGACAGACAGACAGACAGACAGACAGAGAGAGAGAGAGAGAGAGAGAGAGAGAGATACAGACAGACAGACAGACAGAAAGAGAGAGCGGGGGAGAGACAGACAGAGAGAGAGAGATACAGACAGACAGACAGACAGACAGACAGACAGACAGACAGAGAGAGAGAGAGAGACAGACAGACAGACAGACAGACAGACAGAGAGAGAGAGAGAGAGAGAGAGAGAGAGAGAGATACAGACAGACAGACAGACAGACAGACAGACAGACAGAAAGAGAGAGATACAGACAGACAGACAGAAAGAGAGAGCGGGGGAGAGACAGACAGACAGACAGACAGACAGACAGAGAGAGAGAGAGAGAGAGAGACAGACAGACAGAGAGAGCGGGGGAGAGACAGACAGAGAGAGAGAGATACAGACAGACAGACAGACAGAAAGAGAGAGCGGGGGAGAGACAGACAGAGAGAGAGAGATACAGACAGACAGACAGACAGAGAGAGAGAGCGGGGTCTTACCTGGCATGCAGATGCAGGTGAACTCTCCGATGCGGTCCAGGCAGGTGGCGTCGTTGTGACAGGGCATGGACAGGCACTCGTTGATGTCGATCTCGCAGCGGGGGCCGGCGTACCCTCGGCCACACTGGCACTGGAAGGAGCCCTCGGTGTTCACGCACTTCCCAAAGTGCTCGCAGGGGTTGGCTCCTGGGGGCCCCGAGGGGGAGAGAGTCACTAACAGGCCCACGAGAGAGGACCAGGGGGTGGGGGAACAGGGGGGAAGGGTGTGGGGGTTTGTGGGGGGGGTTCCGGAAGGTGCCTTACCGATGGAACACTCGTCCATGTCCTGGTTGCAGGCTCCGCCCACGAAGCCGGCGGGGCATGTACAGATGGCGCGGCCGTTCAGCGGGTTGGTGTCGCACACGGCGCCCTCGTTGCACGGGTTACTGACGCAGGCGTCGTCAAGGTGACACAGCAGCCCTGAGGGATACGAGCGGCGGGAACGGGCGGAGTCAGCCGCTTCTCCGGAGGTGTGTGTGCGCGCGGGTGTGTGTGTGTGTGTGTGGGGGGGGGGGGGGGGCGCTCTAACTCACCGGTCTTGCCCACGGGGCACTCGCAGAAGAAGGACGCCACGCGGTCGTGGCAGGTGGCGCCGTTGAAGCACATGGCGTTGGTGCAGTCGTCGATGTTCTCGCTGCAGTCGTCGCCCGTCCAGCCGTTGACGCACACGCAGGTGTGGCTGCCGATGGTGTTGAAACAGGTGCCGCCGTTGTGGCAGGCGTTGGGCTGCATCAGGCACTCATTCACGTCCTCGGCGCAGTACTGGCCTGCGGGGGGGGAGGGAGGGAGGGAGGGAGGGAGGGAGGCGAGGGAGGGAGGGAGGGAGGGAGGGAGGGAGGGAGGGAGGGAGGGAGGGAGGGAGGGAGGGAGGGAGGGAGGGAGGGAGGGAGGGAGGGAGGGAGGGAGGGAGGGAGGGAGGGAGGGAGGGAGGGAGGGAGGGAGGGAGGGAGGAGGGGGACGTTAAAACTGTGACACGCCTGGTACTATCACTGGTAGTATATACCCATTCCACTCTGTACCTATGTTATTTGTACTTCCATGTTATTTGTATCATTTGTATTATTTGTTTATATGTATCATATCTGTAGTGTATTTTACATTGTATTCATTTATTTTTAATTAGTATGCCACATGTTCTGTGTTTGCTCATTCCTGCCAAAGTGAATTCTATGTTTGTTAATCTTGCATAGCGAATAAACCCCCATTCTGATTCTGATCACAGACCTGGGGGTCTCGCCCCGCTCGTGTGCCTGCCTTACCTGTCCATTCGGGGGGGCACTGGCAGTTATAGGTGTTCACCCCGTCCACACACAAGCCTCCGTTCATGCACTTGTGCCCCGGGCAGTCGTCGACGTTGGTTTCGCAGTTGTGGCCTTCGAACCCTAGCGAGAGGTGGGAAAGCGAAAAAAAGAGGGGGGTTGAGCACCGGATCATAAACGCGCTGGTTTATTTTCTTTATTTTTTTGTAGAGCTGAGCTGTTTAATGTCCCTCCCGCCCTCTCCCCGCTTCCCACAGCAGCGAAGGTAGCGGAGGCGGGCGTGGGCCGGTTCAAAACTTCACTGGGTGTCTGTCTGAAGTGTTTACATTTTCTCACGGCGGTTTTTCCCACCGTGGCCAGCGCCTCTTTCTGACACCGCTCTCCTCCAGAGGTCCCACCCCCCCCCCCCTCGCTCCCCCGCCGTCTTTGCTTGTTTTATAATCTCTCGCAGTTTCAATGACTTCCTTTCCGGCATGAGACATTTCCTGTCAGCTCCCCAGAGGAGAACCAGAAGGCCCATAAAGTAAATTCCTCCAGTCGTGAGCGGAGCTGAGTTCGGGGGGGGGGGGGGGGGGGGGGGGGGGGGGGGGGGCGCTGACCCTCTCTTTCTGCTAGCCTAGTCGGCGGCTATTAATAGCAGACAGGAAGTGAACCTGACACACGGGAGTCAATCCCAGCATCCCTGTCAGCTAAATCATTAGCCTGGGAAAACGCCGGAGATGACATGCTTGTGCGAAGCGGGAGAAGCCGTGCGAACGCGGTACCTGGCAGGCAGGCGCATTCGTAGGTGTGGTCGCTGGTCTGCCGGCAGGTCCCTCCGTTGAGGCACTGGGAGGGGGCGCAGGGCAGGGAGGACACCTCGCAGGTGCGGCCGCTGTACCCCGGGACGCACTGGCAGCGGAAGGAGCCGTGCGTGTTCAGACACAGGCCGCCGTTGAGGCACAGGCCCGGCTTGCGACACTCGTCCACGTCGTTGCGGCAGTTCTTCCCCTGGAAGCCGGGCGGACAGGAGCAGTTGTAGTGGCTGTTCCAGTTGGCGCAGCGGGCGCCGTTGGCACAGGGGCTGGTGGCGCAGGCATCGATGAGGGAGCAGTCCTGACCTGGGGTTTGTCAGAGGAGGGAAACGTCTCGTTAAACGGGGCCAAATATATGAGGTCTGGGTGGGATGAATCGGTCTTACATTTACATTTCATTCATTCAGCAGACGCTTTTATCCAAAGCGACTCACAAGAGAGAGCTTTACGAAAGAGCATCGGTCACTGAGCATAGCAACGTGATAGACCCCGAACATAGCAGGCTTATAGATTATGAAACATACATCGTGAGAAACCAGTAAGTGCGAGCTGTAAGTGCGAGAGAAGAGCTGTAAGAGCTTTTAGCCAAACAAATGACAAGTTTAAAGTGAGTCTCTGACGGACAGTAGTCTACCTAAGGTATGCTAAGGTATGCTAAGGTATGCTAAGGTATGCTAAGGGATGCTAAGGGATGCTAAGGTATGCTAAGGTATGCTAAGGGATGCTAAGGTATGCTAAGGTATGCTAAGGGATGCTAAGGTATGCTAAGGGATGCTAAGGTATCTTTTTTTTTACCTCTGAACCCTCTGTGGCACACGCAGGTGAACTGGGGGATTCCGTTGGCCACCTGGCTCTTGCAGGCTGCTCCGTTGAGGCACGGCGACCGTAGACAGGGGTCCACGTACTGGCACAGGGGTCCGATGTAGCCAGGCCGACATCTGGTCAGACAAGACAGACAGACAGAGGGTCAGACAGAGCTACCTTCTCAGAAACAGACGGTCGGTCGGTTAGCGGGGTTAAGACAAAAATGTTGAGGCATTTGGTACTGAGATGCTAAACGACATGAGTGTGTTTCCCAGCCAGAGGCCATTCCCATCACGCCACCCTCGAGGATCTGGCACCCTGGGTCTCCATGACAGCTTGGCAGACCTCGCTGCCTCTGACTCACACCCTGGCAGGACACGGGCCTCTGGGCCTCCGGGGCTGGGCCGGCCTCGCGCTCTCGACTGCGATCCCCTCCCAAATAGCCCACCTGTCAAGTTCGTCAGCGCGCAACCGAGACACGCTCGGCGCACACAAGCTTGTTTTCGTTGGGAAACAGATGCAGGCCTTCCTTCTCTCAGGCTTTCTGTCGTCGCTGGAAGAGACAAGAAATGCATTCCTCCTCCCCATTCCCCCCCCCCCTCCTGGTGGTGGTAGCGGGCTGGGAAGCCTCATTATTTTGCTGCCAGTTAACATTCCTTCACCATTACTGCTTTTCCACACTTCAGCGCGCGTTTCCATCCTATGCGAACGCAAACACGCCGCCCCTGAAACACCAGCAGATTAGTCGCCTTGTCAGCAAGGCTAAGACCACCTGCGACCTCGCTGACCCAGGAGAAGAGGTTCAGAACCGCGGCACCGCTGTGTCAACATGAGTCCAGAACAGCAGCTTTGGGACTGTTAGTAAAGACTAGAACCCAGGCACTCCCTCTTCCGGGCGGCCCCCACTTCAGCAGTTATTTCAGGGGAGCTTCCCGCCACTGAGGCGAACGACCCCGCCCGACCTAAAAGGAGCACAGGTAAGACGAGACAAATCCACAAACGGGGTTTCCTGCGGCCCTCTCCAAGGAGCCAGGCGTGCTCGGACACCGCTCCAGTCGGGGGGTTTGTGAGGCTGGGTAACTCTACACCCTCCCTGGGAGCCCCTTGCCTGAGGGGGGGGCCAGGCTCCCACTTCAAACGGGGGGACTGTTTGAAGCGAGATGACAGGGGCAGTGACGGCCGGGGCCCCTGCCTCTCTTAGGGCCCTCGTCCCTCTTTCACTGTAAAATAACCCCTGGGCAAAAAACAACAATGACGCTTCCTCTTCTGTCTTGATGCAGCCGAGGACCGCCATTACACTGAGCTAGCTCTTCCCTTTATTTGGGTGTGCTTCTTTTATGGCCACTCTCTCTCTCGATCTCTCCTTCCCCCGACTTGCTTTTACTCTCTCCGGGGTCTCTCGGGGCCCAGGTGCAGGCAGGGCCCCTAGGGGGCAGTGTTTCCGCCTGGACGCTCGCCCTGGCCGCTCTGGTCTGCATGGTAAAAACAAGACGCTTCAGTGTTCTAGTGGCTTCTCTCTCTTCTTTTTTCTCTCTCTTCAAAACAACAAGACAAAGGCGAGACAGGGAAGCCACAAAGCTTCCAGACAGGCACACCCGCAAAAAAATGGGCCAACTACACACACTCACTCACCACCACAGAGAGAAAACACAGGAAATGTTCCCGACAAAATACCAATTTTTTTTCCCGCCATTACTCCTGTTGATAAAGGGGATATTTGACCATCTAGGACCATGAGATATTTACAGCAACACCGAAGTAAAGTCCCATTTTAATGTTCCCACAGGTCAGGTTAATGTGGCTAGCTTGGCTGGAAGTGTTCTGTGTGGTAAAAAGGGCTAGAGCAGCCATGTTGAGGGGACTAGATTAGTTGCCACGGCTACTCCACCACGTTCCAAAGCCCCTCCAGCCAGCCTCCCCCCTCCCCCCCCCCCAGCCCCTCCCCACATGCTGAGAGGTCAAATGTCAGAGGTCCCCCCCGCCTGATTGTGATGATAATGTCCGTCAGCCGTGGAGAGGGGGCGGGGCCGTGGAGAGGGGGGAGCGTCTGTTCAAGGGGGAATGTCTTTAGAGAGAGTGTGGTGGCGCTGGCGTGGTGGGGGTGCGGGGGGGTCTGGTGGTGGTGGTTCGGTGTGTGTGTGGGGGTGTGGGGGAGGGGGGGGTGGTCCAAAGAGAATGTCATGTCATATCTCCTGTAATCCCTCGTCTCCTGCTCTGAAAACACTCACACTCCCTCCGAATCCTAGATCCCCGTTGCCCTGGAAACCTCACAGACGAACGAGCAAGCCCAACACCCCACCAATCACCCCCTACCCTTGTCCCCTTGGCTATTTGTCATGGCTTGGCTGGGTTTATTTAGAAGCAAATTAACTATGTCTGGAATCTAGGATGTCACCAACTTGAAAAGACAGCGATGATATTTAACCGAGTTGCAGCACAATGAAGCGTTTGGAGAGACTGAAGAGAGGAGAACTTCTTGAAGGGCTGGAAGTACAAAACAGCCTCCCCAGTCCAACTCCTCTGACGCCGAGCTGTGCCAAATCGTGAAGAAAGCCACAGAACAGCCATCTTTACAGCCTGTCCTGCGCCAAAGACATTCACAGCTCTTGGTGGACTTGGGGGGGGGGGGGGGACTAGAAAGGTCTGAATGTGATGAACTGCAGGAGTGTGTGTGTGTGTGTGTGTGGTGTGTGTCTGACGATCTGTGGAAGCGTGAACGAGCCCGGTGCAGTCCCACTTTAGTCTGTGTGACCTCAGGTCTGGGTTTAAATGCTGTGTTAAAAGTACAGGGCGACAGAGGACGGCTGTGGAGAAACTGATTATGCGGATATATATGAGATTTGAGCATTCAAAGAGTATTTATAGAAAGGAAAAAAAAGTATAACTAAACTGTCAGCATGAACAGTGTGTGTGTGTGCGTGTGTTTGTGTGTGTGCGGAGGGTAGCTCGCTAAGGACCAGGAGGGAATGCTGGAGTGATTATTTGTCCTCCTTTAAAAAACACACAGCCGAGTCCGACAGCCAAAACACACATTCTTTTGTCTGGGCCTTGGCCACCGGCTGCACTGTTACTCCCAGAACAGCGAAGCGCTATCAGACCAGGGGGTAATGAAGGACGCTCCCTCGGCCTCCTTAGAGCACCTGAGAGCAGGCGCCCTTATCAGGAAGGCAGGAGGGGGAGCCTTTACGGGGGCCGCCTCGAGCTCCGGCCACTGTTGTGAAACCGTCTGGGGGGGGGGGGGGGGGGGGGGAGTGGGGAGGGGTGTGGGGGACAGACCTTGGACCGGGAACGGACCTGCTCTGCGGTAAAAGACGGAGAGCAGGTGCAGGCGGTTTTGCGCAATCGTGCCTTCTTTCCAAGGTCTTCCGAGCTGGATTTTCTTCGGGCCCTTCCCGAGGAGGAGCGAGGAGGGCCAGGGGCTGGGGGAGGGGGGGAGTCTGCGGGGCCCGGGCCCCGGGGGGAGGTGGGGGGGGGGGTGGAAGGGCCCTAAGCCCCTCACGTCACAACACCTCAGAGGGCTCGCGCCAGCTGCTGCTGCCTCTCCGAGCATCTGTCCACATCTGTCAGCAGTAGTCCGGCTGTCTGGCGCTCCAGCCCTCTCTCCATCTTGTTTTGTGTGTTTGTTTTTTTTTACACGCTCCAACAATGAAGCTATTCTGCCCAGGAGATGAGGACAAACAGCCCAACGTGGTTTTCTGCAGATGTGGTCCTGCTTTGGCTGAAGCCTCCATTGCGTTTCCGGTTATCCCCCCAGTCCCAACATCTTCCAGAGGGGTTAACAACACAAGGCACCACGGCAACCACTGCAAAGACACTCATGTTGTCAGGGCGTACTCATGCAGAAACCACTCCAAGACACACTCAAACGCAAGCAACAACACCACACGCAAAAAAAAACTAGAAAAACTTACAACCGGTTTTAGCTGTTGAGGAGGTGACAGCTGAACTCATCAGTGTTGAAAACTGCTGAAGTACAGAACACAGACCGTGAGACACACAACCCTGTTTTCTGAAGATACCAGAACTTTCCAAAAGGGCGAATTCCTCACAGAACCCACATCTGCCAAGCTTTATAATGACGCGCGAAGAGTGTCGAGATCTGTCCCTGAGAGCCTGTTGTTCCCAGGATAAAGCTTCGCTGAGTTATGTAGGTGAATCCTGTCACCTATGTTGGGCCTGTGAAACCCAATCCTAGTTTTCCTGCCTGGGGGTCACTGTGGCAGGTAACCTAAGCCCATCCTCTCCAACACAATACCCTGAATCCCCTCCAGGTCACAGGGCGACTCACCTGTGGCCACCAGGCAGTAATCTCTGACACGGTTCACTAAAGACAGTCACAGCCTACAAAGCATGTATGGATGAATGCCCCTTCTCCCCCACTTATAGGGATCCTATTCCCCAGGCACTGCTAACCCTACCCTAACTCGACACAACGCTAATGAACAAACCGCAAGAAGAACCGCCCATCCTATTCCAGGACAAGGAATTCAATTGCCAACTTCTTCTCTCTTTTCCTTTCTCTTCTCTCCTGTTTGTTTGTTTGCCGAGTTGCTTTGAAGGAATTTATGAAGGTATGGGAATTGGGAAGTCTCAACAAAAGTCCCTGGGAGTCAGAGTGGTAGACCGAGCTGGAGTCCCCCCCCCCCCCCCATTTCCCAAACCCCCACAACCAGGAACCGGCTCCATTCCTTTGTGAGGCTCCATACTGACACCACACTGCCAACAAGAGTGCCCCCCCCCAGCCCCCTTCCCCCAGCCCCCCAGCCCCCTTCCCCCAGCAGCTCCTCTGCTCTCTTCTTTCTCAGAAAGGAGCCAGATTGGGGGTTGGGGAGCGTTTTGTGGTCCAAATAAAAGACCTAAAGTAGTCAGCACCCCATTGTGTGAGGGGGGGGGGGGGGGTTGGAGGGAGAGAGGGGGGCAGTGACCCAAACAGCCAGGCTTTCAGGACGGAGCTTACACGGACCAACAGGCCTCGGCCGTAGCCAGGCAACAGTAACCCATGGTTGGGGGCGAGCGTGTAAGGGAAGGGGGGGGGGGGGGGGGGGGGTTTTGGGGAGTCCAGGTTCTGTGAGGACAGTTTTTGAGAAGTTCTCAGAAGTGTTCCCCTTTAGACAAAAGGTGGCATCGAGCACAATTTGTCAGCAAATCAAACCAGAGCTCTCTGATCACATCTAAGAAGGGTATGCGTGTGTGAGTTTTTCCACCGTTTTTCCAGGACCAAAAGGTTTAATTGAACAATGGTGCTTGAGCAGACAATGGAGGTATTGAAATCACTTTTGGGCTTTTTGGAGCACCCCACCCCCCCACATGGCATGAATATTAACCATGTGAACATTAAGACAATTAACCTTGTCTAAAAGAAAAGCAAATATGAATCTGACCAGCAAATCTGCCTGGAAAGGAGAAAGGAACGAAAAGCACGAATGAGGCCAGCGAGGTTCGGTCGCTTGCTCTGCTGAATGTACAGACGGGTCTTCAGCCAGGAAATGACATAGGTGTGGTCTTGTAGAGATCAGAGTATTTGGAAAACATTCGTAATCCTTTTCGCGAGTGAACTCACACCGACGCTACATAAATTAAAAAATGAAGATAAATCTTAAGGTTGTCTTGCTGGCATCCTGCCAGTCCTATGCTTTATGGGCTAAGGCCATATAACTATCTGTATGAGTGAATATATAGAGGTGACAGGCTCAGGAGAGAAGGATCTAGAAGATTTTTGGAATAGCAAAGCATCAGTCATAACCTCATTGCATGCATCTTAGAGTTGAGGTCTCCTCCAAAGCATTCTTGAACATTCCACTACAGAACCCCACAGAACCCCACCCCACCATCCGAACGGAACCAGACATCTGGAGATCTTTGGAAATACTGGAAGGAAGAAAAAAAAAGCCCCTTTCTAGCATAAAATATCACAGAACTCGAGTTTCCCAATACCTTACAATGTCTGACCTAAATAGTTAGACAATCGCAGAGCTGATGAGAGGCTGCAATGTCCTCTTTCCAGAAGTGAGTCATGTGTTTCACAGGAAACATTCATTGCACAACGAGAAGAAGGCCATTCATGCTGATGATCCAAAACCACAAAGTTCAACATGGTCTAACTGGGAATATGATGGCACCCTTATTGAAAGAACATTTTTCCTCTTATACCTCAGCTACGTGGTCAAGTTAAAGCTGCACGTCAACAGTCGTAAACCCTTTTAGCAGAAGATGGCCTGTGAGATCAGAGTCCTTGGAAGATAATCCACTGTGTGTTAGCGATTAACAAACCAGTGGGAATGCTTCAAAAAAACGACTCAAGAAGGCCCATTATCTCAACCACTGTCACCAATAAACCGCTCCGCAACGCCAGGATGAAGGGTGGGGATCCTTTCTTATCCTGTCCGCCATCTTATAAACACAGAAACTAACAACCGCAATGCAGGGAGTTCACTTTTATTTGTCTGCGATACGAGTCTCGCACCGACAGCGCACCTTCGCAACAGCTCTCTGGCGCAGGGAGGATGAGAACTGATATTGTGTGAACGCCTCGCAAAATAAACGGGTTTGAGGGCGGGATCTTTTTTTTTCTTCTTCCTCCGCGCGTTGGGAAAGAAGGGGCCGTCCCTTCCTTTGGCTAGCCGGCGATGACAGGAGGAGCGAGGATGGATTTCAGCTGGGCAGGGGAGGCTGACCTGGGTTATTCCAATTACATGTCTCTTTTAGAAGCCATCTCCCAGCTGAAGAGAAACAATCAGATCGGGAGACATCTGAGGGAGGCTTATCCCTCTGTAAGCATGAGGTTCAGACATACGCAGACCGCAGCACAGGGACTAATAAGACACGACTCAAGCCTTTTCCTGCCGAGGCAGTCGACAAATAATGGAAAGTCTGACTTTGATTATCTAGTGTGTGTATGTGTGTGTGCTACTATTCTGTGTTGTAACAGAACAGCCCCCCCCCCCCTTTTCGACTAAAGCGCGCTGTAAAGGATGGCGGGCGAAGCGGGGGCCTGTAGCGACTGCGCGTTCGGATGATGAGCTGCGGACAGGACGGATGAGAGGGGGCGGGGTTAGGGCCTGCGGTGAGTAAAGCCCCCATCCACGCTGCCGAGACAGACAGGATGTGCGTCTCAGCAGGGTCAGGGAGCCTCCGCTTCCTGCGACAGGGCCTGGGAAACCCCGACTCCCCAGCTCAAGGCTTGACCCAGGGGGCAGCTGGGACGGCAGAGTGGGGGACTGCAGAGTGGGGGCCACCCCCCCCTCCCCCTCGGTGTCCACCCCATCTGAGATAGCGCTCATCCCCTCCTCGAACTTCCCGTGGACCGAGCCACAAAGGTCCGGCCCCCTTTCGCAGGCTCTTGGTAGCAACGGCGATTCGGACATGACGGATGGGTCCATCTGCTTGTCAAACAAACGCGAGCGATCTGGGCTCCGGGTTTTTGGGCTCGCAAACTGCAGAGTAACTAATTGCAAATCAAACAAGAGCCATTCCAAACATCCCTAACCCCAAAAGAGAGTCGGTCCACAGCATTGTTTGAGGCATTCCTCAGATGGGGGGGGGGGGGGGGGGACTTTGAGGTGAGGACAATGCTTTCAAAGCAACAGGGGGAGAAGGAAGACTCTTACTAAGCATTCCTTTCTAATCCACCATGAAGACACCGGAAAAATATCCCCAAGGTACTCTGGGTTAAGCCAACAGTATAAACAGTGAGTCTGTGTAAAGTCAGCCAGGGCATTTTTCTTGGGAATTTGTGTGCAAATCTCCCCCTTCAAGGTAAATCGGGCTTTTAAAGAACGATGCGCATGGAGCATTTTTCTCCATCCATCTTAGGTGACGTGAAACAGGCTAGTGTGTGTTTTCGTAGAACAACATGTTCTTTCTGTGGAAAGTTTTCACCGTTTCCCAAAAGCGATCTATCCCCCCACCGTTCACGGTGACCCAGAAGATGGCCCGGGGTCACGCTTTAGGAGGATAAGGCTGAGATGTCGTACGCACACTAACTGGAGAGGTTGTCCCGTATCAAAACTCAAAACTGTCCTCATACATCATGGTCTAAGAGGCCGGGAGGTTCCATGGGTCATTAAAACAAAACACTCATAATTTATAGGCTCACTCTTCGAACCGAGGTCAAGGCCAAGTCGTTAATAAAAAAAAAAAGAGAAAGACACTGTATCTTCGCGGCCACACACACACACACACACACACACACACACACACACACACACACACACACACACACACACACACACACACACACACAGTCTCGTTCATTCATGCGCTTTTCAGCGTGGAGAGTCCCAGACCACAGCATCAAGTGTTGATCCACCGGCGTGTTGCTTGCTTCCAGGACACAAACAGGAGGGTGCCGGACAGCACAGGGAGACAAAGGTGGGCCCCCTATCCCCCCCCTAGCCCCCCGACCCCTCCCCCCGCAAGCGCAGAAGAGCCCCGCGGCCCCACCTTACCACGAGCCTGGCTCTCTCGCAGCGTGCGGCTGGCCAGACGCTCAATGGGAGCACCTGGCCCCTCCGCTGCCCCCTCTTTGTTAGGACCTGACTTCGCTGGATTACCATCACAACATCCACCAGCTGTCCCCTACGCAACCCCCTCCCACCCCCCCACCCTCCCCCGCTTCTTCCAGCTGGATCCTCTCTGAATGACACCCTCTCAATCTGCCTAATTATCGCCCCCTCCAGGCTCGCGACGCTGCCCCTCGCCGGAGCGAGGCGCATTCCAGGCAGCGGGTCGGAGCTGAGGGGGGGGGCTGGGGATCCTGGCCGGGACTTCTTGACTTGCTCACCTAGAGGGGCTGCCCCTTCTGGGGAACGCTCTCCACCCTTTCAACGGTCAAGTGCACAGGCCAGCCTCTTCTCTCTTCCTTCTGATGAGTCCCGGTAAACAGGAAGCGGAACCCTGATGAAGCGCTTTAAAAACCGACCGGGATTTGGTTTTGAGCTGAGGGAAGGGAGTGACTGAGTATCGGTCTCTCCAAACACAATTGGGAGCGTCGACGCCCGAGGCTGGGGGATAATGTCGCAATTTGAGATTGTGAATCACGGTTTGCGTCGAGTCAAAGCACAAGAACAGGTGCAGCTGCCACATCAAAAGTTCCACGCAAACGCTTTCCCACTTGTGAGAGTTGTGATCTGACTGCCAACAGGTTTCTTCAGAAATACCTTAAACGATGCCAATCAGGCTATTTAAAGGTGTTCAGTCAGTGTAACCAGTAACCGGGATTACTGCTGTTATCTGGTATCAAGTACATAGGCCTGGTTTTCCTTCTTTCATCTCACGAGGATCCCAGGGAAGAAGTACGAGGAAAAAGCAACTCAGTTTAAAGTCCTGGCATGCTTAGAATACAGCTCGGCGTGACTTTATTTTAGCCAACGAGACAAAGGTTATTTTTTACATCTAGGACACTAACAATGGCAATACAATAAGCTATAAAAACACATTATTACTGTCACTTGAGAGCTTGCTAGCAGCAAGGTAAGATATTAGAAATCGAATCTTATTTGCCCAACTCAAACCAGGACACAAAAGTGAACTCGACACAACCTCACAAGGAAAGTCATGGCTGAATTCAACCAGGAACTAAATAAATGGCTCATGTGCCCCTTTAATCTTCAAAAACCCTACCTGACCTCTTCCTTTTTCTAAACTCCTTTGTGTTTATCTATATATTCTCTTATTTTCTCCCTCCCTCTCCCTCCCTCTCTCCTCCCATATCTGCCTCACTCTCCAGTGTCCATTCTTCCCTCCCCCTATCCTCCGTGCCCTGCTGGTGCCAGGTTACACTCAGGTATCTGGGGGAAGAAAGCCTCTTTTCTGCTGTTTGGGATCTCCAGTTTCTCTGGGAGGTCTCTGTGGAGTGAGCTGGGGTGGCTGTACCAGCCTCTGTCCCCCCCGCTGTGCTCCGCTGCCCTGCTATAGTCCTGTTACCACCCTGGGCGCCGTGACATTTGGCGTCCCCTTTCCGTCGGAAAGGCCCCTTTAAGTCAAACTTAAAGAAATGTCCCTTGCTGTCCGGGCACGGAACTGGGAGAGTGATTAAGCACTGCACAGCCCTTCACTTCCAAGCACACACACACACACACACACACACAACGCAGGTGAGCTGAAGAATGTCGGTAAGAACTGACATAACAAATGACAAGCCAAGAGACTTAACCACAGTGTACAGGTCAGTGAATACTGGTCCACGGTCCTGGGTTTACCTAGTCCAACCAGAGACACATCTGAGTAGAGAGACAGTCAGGAAAAGTCTGGTTTGGTTGGAATACTGAGAAACACATTCACCTACCAGCTAGCTAATGACTCATAACCTCCTTAACTCTAGGTAATAATTAAATCCTATAGGCTTGAGCAAAGTCTACGAAACTACAGGTGTGCATAAGCTGTGCCTCTGTTGGCAATTATAGTTTACAGCAATTACACTGTTAGAGCAAAATGTTTTATTAACTAAAAAAATTGAGGACAAGACTAAATATGTCATGCTTTTGCTTAAATGTGTTTTTTTGAAGAAACTGCACAGAAGTAATCGGCATTAAACCGGTTGTATCAAACTGAAATTTATATAGTCACGGAAAAAAGAAAGCAGGTAACTTTTCACACGTTACAGCTTAATATCCATGATACTTCCCCTCTTTCAATGAAAACCTATAAAACTGTAGGAACCGCTAGGATATAACTCAAATCAATAAACTGCTTCATACTACCAATAAGGAACACATTAGTCTCGCTCCACAGAATATAGTCCACGATTTATGCTATCAAAGCTTGTCAACAGGTGCAAGTGAATATCTACTGTCAGTTAAGTTCCCTGCAGTACAGGCAGGATGGTTGGACGCCAGCACACCGCATGTATTTGTTTTTCCAACCCCAGTCTTTCACAAGTGATGGGTTATGTTATACACAATGCGGGGGAAGGAAATATTTGCAAGGTGAAGTTTATCTTCCAGTGCAAGGTATGCGGAACTTGGCGGCGTTCCCCAGAATATTCCGTTGCATGAGGCTGTGCCATGCAAGCTATGCACCGACCCCCCCCCCCCCACACACACACACACATACACACACACCCAGACCCGCACTCCCACCCCTTATCACCACCCCCCCCCTCCCACACAAACACACACCCGGACCCGCACTCCTTATCCCCCCGCCCCCCCCACCCCCCTCCATCGATAATAAGTCGCCTTTTTGAAAGGCCAAAACGATGTTGCACTTACATGCATCGGCCAGGGGAGTCCATGCAAGTCCCTCCATTCTCACACGGTCTGTTTTTATCCACGCAGCGGAATCCTGTTGAGAGGGAGGAAAATCATTTAGAGACGCTGGAATAGACTGCAGCAGAACCCTCAGTATTGAACTCCAAGTTGAGTGCACTGAAATCATGTAAAGTAGTTGGAAAAGCCTGTTGGAAATATGACTGGACATAATTAAAGTGGACTAGGCAATACATTCCACATTTTTTACTTTTTTTTCTGGACTTTCACTATAGACTTGCTCTAGTCTGGACACAGTAAAAGAGGCATTAACACGTCAAACCACATTGTAAGAACACACCAGTATGATGTGGATGTTTCTGTGTTAACACATTGTAAAGACACGCCAGTATGATGTGGATATGTTTCTGTATTAACTCCCAGAACTGGCCAGCACCTTATTCATGTCTTTGGGCCCGGGATATAAGCAGCAATCCGGGCTGCTACCCTGCCATCTCCACATCCCCCCCACCCAACAAACAAAGTTCAATTGTTAAAAGCTTTTTGTCTGGATCAAGGAGGGTCTCATCGCCCCTCTTTCAATCCCACAAACCCCTGTTCTCTCCGGGATGATTTAAGGAATTACCGAGGGGAACAGAACATTCACATCTCAAGATATTTTCAGGTCTACGCAAACTGCATCATATCATGTTTACAATTTATTGTATGCAGCGCACACTCACACACAAAAAGAGTTTAAATAGTGAATTTAACGTTATTTCCATATATTTCCAAGGCACTACAGTAGTTTGCTTTCGCCTCTGCCCAATTTTTAAAGTTTGCTCCAAGTTTGGGTGATTTTCTCACGGTGGTGCTCATCAAACCCTCCAGAAGCAGCCATGCACGCACACACAAACACACACATACACACACACACGCATCCTTCTGGGTTTGTTATTTGGTGCAATCTGAACATAAAAACAGAGAACCCAGAGTAGAAATGGTTTGTCTCAATGGCCAAAAACATGACCTAACTTGTTACTGACATAAAGCATGGGCTGCTCTATTGTAAGACCCCCCCCCCCCCACTTTCTCACAGACTGTGATTCTCGTCCTTAACAAAGCATTTCAACGATGCTGCCCCATGTTAACTTGAATCCCTGGGTACAACGGTAGATTAATCAGAGACACTCGGAGTTTTCTACGTTTTGGACCATCTCTAGTGTCGATGCTTTGATTTAATGCCATGCCTGGACATGTGGATGCAGTTTGAGTTAAGTTACAACCAAGTGTACAAATAGAGCATGTAGAGATGCCGGTAGGTGCAGGATAGATGTCCCATCTGAACTGGCCGATGTTCATTCTAGTGTGATAAAAATAAAAGTTTGCCTTACCTTCACAATCATGACTAAGAAATATAATCGCAAGGAATATCCAAAGAATATTCCCCCCCATTTCGGTGGAAAATCCCAACGCTTCTATGTCAAATGTCAGCAGTAATAATAATACATCCTTTGGAAAAGTTCAAAACAAAACGG
>CM059298.1:13072500-13115000 GCA_030340665.1 Neosalanx taihuensis
ATGAACTCACATGCCCTGGACGAATCCATAACTCAGAGTCAATCGATGCGGGGCCTCTTTACGATCTTGTCCATATTTGCAGAACGCTACACAATGCAATCACTAACCCCCGTTGTAAACAACAGCTTAGTCAGACTCTAATCTACCCTGCTGTGCTCTTTAGATAACCCCCCCCCCCCCCCTCTTTTCTATTACATCTGGTTGAAAAACAGACACACAGACACACACAGACCTACAGAGTCTGTTTGTTGAGTTTGCGAGGGTCATCGTAAGCCTAAAATAGCACGCACACGGAACGGTGGAATGTGAGCAGAATACAGTCTTAATTGGGAATTCATGGCCATCTGCTCGGCAGAGATGGGGAGCACATGTTCCTATCCAATGTAGAACTGCGCCATTTCCACGAGATCCGTTTCACTTACGATCTCCACAATGAACAGAACTGTGGGCGTCCTTTAAACCGGCTGTATGAGTTATGGATTGGGGGAGAATAAGGCTTCCATTGTTCCATTTGGTCAAGCGGGACTTATTCTCGGGAAGCTTAAAACGTCTTAAATGGGCTGCAGTCCCCTGAAATGAGCTCTTGGGCCCACTGAAGCTAGTATTCTGTACCACTGGTACCGATCATTGGTCGGAGAAGAGCAATATTTAATCTGTCCTGTAGCTGCTAGTCCCGGAGCACACACTGATTATGCTGCAGACAGCAGTTTAAAGTTTGAAGAACTTGGTCTGCTCAAGCAATAGAGATACTAAGAAAACAATTCCATTTCAGCCAAGCAGCACAGCGCATGCTTCTCATTTCTCCTCTCTTGCGCTCATTCACGGTAGTAAATCTCCTCCAGTATCCCTAAAGAGGGAGAAATATTCAACCCAGGGCCCAGACTGACATTAATGACGGGACGGCTGCGTCTAGGAAGAGTCAGGAAACAAACCAACAATGCGTGTCAGACACCCCCGACACCCCTGAGCCCAGATGAAGACTTCAAACAGGCCTCGCTTCACAGTGAACCTCCACTTGTACAGGTCTCCAACTTTGTCCCTCTTTCAACACTCGCTCCACTGAGGGAACTATAGGCACATTAGCCACGGCACTAAACCAGGGCAGCGGTCTACAGTTCAGGCCGATAAAGGGGCTCTTTGTACTGGGGAAGTCACTTGAAAGGGAACTGGCAGTGTCTGATCCCTGCATGGCATCCTGGCAGAGCCCTGGAAACTGCACATTCACATGAGAATACAGGAACCAAAGGGGGGATGAAACAGGGTTCACTAAAGGAAATAGACTCGATAAGACTGGGATTGGTAGAGGGCTGGATCATTGAGGATAGACAGCAACAACAACAACAACAAAAATACGCGGAAAGGAGATTTGATAAGTGTGTTATATTAGTGTAATATAAATATATTAATTAATTATATATTAGGATAATAAACCATTGACAAACATGACGATTTTTTTACACGTAGAAACTTGGGAGAAAAACAACAACACGCATTACCCCACATATTATACTCTGAGTATAGTCAGTAGTCTTTTTAGGGTAAAAGGTTGAAACAGTGTAATGTGTATTTACCATGGTAGCGCTTCTTGTCATCCCTGGCCAGAGTGACGGCGATCCGTAACCCGATCCCGGAGGAGCAGCCGGTGATCAGCACCACCTTCTGTCCCCTGCTCGCCATGGTGTGGCCGCTTAATGTCGTGTTTAAGGGGGTCTTCTGCTCCGGAGGGGGGCTGCTGAGGGGGTCCGAGGGGGTCTTCTGCTCCGGAGGGGGGCTGCTGAGGGGGTCCGATCAGCGGACCTTTAAACACTAAAGCGGATCATGGAGAAACACGCAGGCCATGTGAGCCCTCATGCAGTCACATGTCCGCTGAAATGGGTCACTAAAAGACGGTTGCTAAATCCTGCCTGGTCTCTCCCACTGGATGGGAAAGAAGTTTTTCTAACTTTTTTTTTTTGGTTGCGAAATAGTGACGTTGAAAGGAGAGATTGGATTGGCAGGTTTATAAAAGCTTAAGCCTGTGCCTGGTGTGCATTGTTCATGTAATGTTTCTTCATAATTTTATTTTCATTTATTTTTCGTTGTTTCCGTTATATGTTCAAGATAACGTCCAATGAGCCAAATGAACATTTCGGGTGTGAAAGAGGGTGTGATTGATTTGTGTTGACTGCCTGAAACGCTGATAGGCAATAAGGTCTTCTGAAATAGGCCCCAATAACCCAAGGATCATTTTAATCCACCATAATAAGTGTGATCTCTTCAGATCATACACTGGATTCTTCTGCCACCTCCTGGCCAACAAACAACATTGCATCTGCCAAAAGGGCTTTCACTCCAGTAAACTGATATGAATATTCATTCATCAGATGCTTTTATCCAAAACGATTTACATTAAGTACAGGGAAAATCCCCTTGAGGCAAGTAGGGTGAAGTGCCTTGCCCAAGGACACAACATCACATAGTCGCAGACAGAAATCAAACTCACAACCTACCTATCAAGAGGCCAACGCCTTAACCCGCTGAGCCACCTGACTCACTTACGTCTGGTCAACAATGTAACTCACGGCTGAAATTGTGGAAATGTGCCATTCTTATGACGAACGCACCCTGATTAACTACGAGGGCAGCTGTTCTAGCAAACTCTCATTTGTTGAAAGATGGCAACCAGGGGCGTCGTCAGCCCTGTTTGAGGGGGGCTGCCCCCTAAAATGTTCTTCAGCCCCCCCCAAATAATTATTGGGATATTATTTTTTTAATTGCCTATTGTTTTACACATGGACAAGTTATTTCTAACATGCTACATATGTGAGTGTGTTTCTGGTTTGTATGTTTTCATACAAATCACACTCTTTCTGATTGAACCAATCATTGAACTGTCTGAAACAATGGATATCCGCAGCCCCCAATGAGTCATTTTTTGTTCTTTCAAACATTACACATCCGTAGGGGCTAAGCTCCCTCTTTCTTTCAGTCCTCGAAACGCCCCTGACGGCAACGTATTCACAGCGACACCGCAGGGTTTGGATGGTTTTGGGCAGCGCGACTGATATGGCCAAAGAGCAAAGGTCAGTAACACGCATGGGCTTGTTGGTTATGTGCCTGGGACAGCTGGGAGCAGAGCTCTGAAAACCTGCCCTCCTCACTTTGCAAGGCGGTGACAATGAAACTGACATCACATGCGAACCAGCAATGAATGCACAGGCTCCAGTCATACCCTATAGCACAAGGATTATAGAGTACAGATTATAATCTGTTCTAGACAATGTGAAAACTCTCAGAGGAGGACAGGTGGTTGACTGAAGGACAACAGAAGCTGTAGGCCAAATGAGCGGCCATCAATCACAGGAAGATGTTCCAACATTGTGTCTCTTCTTCAGGGCAGGTGATTTATGGACAGACTTCCACTCCCAACTGCTTCGTTTTTTTTCGAGGCCGTTTTTCATTTCTGTCATAACTTTGAAAGCGGAGATTAGCTCCCTGAGGGAAGACATATTTCAACTGCCACTGGAGTCTGGCTGATTCCCAAACGGTCAGTGTCTCATCGTCACAGCGTGAACACAGGTTCGGCCTTGCTGGGAGACATTCTGCCATGAGCACATGACACACTGTTTCTGTCTTGCAAGATTGAGGTACGACGTCTCTCTACACCCCCTCCCCCACCCCCTACCCCACACCCCCCACCCCATTCTGTGAGAGTTGTCTGGCTGGAACAAGATGTCCTGACCTCAAGGCCATGAGGCAGATTGTTCTGTGTTTTGGCTACGAACACAGACTCATCCAACGCCTCCACCTGCTTGTTGTTGTTGCTTATCTGTCTGCTGAGGTGTTTTTTTTTTTGGTTACAGGCTCTGGCATGTATCCTTTTTTTTTCTCCTCGAAAATCTATTTGTGTTTTCCCAATTTCAGAAGGCTTGTGCGCCGATAATGTACTTTGTCGTGTTGCCACGGTGGGCACTGTCCTGCCAAAGAGTTTCCCCAAGGGGATTAATAAAGTATTCTGAATCTGAATCTGAATCTGAATCTGAAGACACTAAAGAAGAAAAGGACCCAGAGATATTTTAGGATTTTAGGGTTTGTTGTTGTTTTGTTGTTGTTTTGCGGCAATATGCTTACGGCAAGCATTTCCTTACAACTCTTCTCAGTTTGCCTCATATAGGTTGAATTTGGAACAATTTCATAATGACACATCCCATTGCGATTTCATTTCAGAACAATTCCACTCTGTCAATCCATATTGTGATGGGAATATTTTAGATTAAAGACCAGAGCAGGCTGCTGGACCAGGGTCTGGAGCTGGGACCAGAGCAGGCTGCTGGACCAGGGTCTGGAGCTGGGACCAGAGCAGGCTGCTGGACCAGGGTCTGGAGCTGGGACCAGAGCAGGCTGCTGGACCAGAGTCTGGAGCTGGGAGCAGAGCAGGCTGCTGGACCAGGGTCCGGAGCTGGGACCAGAGCAGGCTGCTGGACCAGAGTCTGGAGCTGGGACCAGAGCAGGCTGCTGGACCAGAGTCTGGAGCTGGGACCAGAGCAGGCTGCTGGACCAGAGTCTGGAGCTGGGAAACATGGAGAAGAGAGAGAGAGAGCAAAGAGGGATTAGGACAAGTCCATACACATTCTTTATCCCCACACGCTG
This sequence comes from Neosalanx taihuensis, assembly GCA_030340665.1. Taxonomy (NCBI): domain Eukaryota; kingdom Metazoa; phylum Chordata; class Actinopteri; order Osmeriformes; family Salangidae; genus Neosalanx; species Neosalanx taihuensis. The sequence continues at coordinate 13,077,130 of CM059298.1, forward strand.
TCATCCCTCTGTCACATGTAAATCCCCCCTTCAGCCTCAGATAAGCCTCGGTCACCATCAGTTCTGCTGTTAGACATTGTGGTGCCCTACGCACCCTTCCAACCCGTTTTATTGACAACATATCAACATATATTTACAGTTTCATTCGGTTTGGTTACGTTTTCATTTAATAATTTTGGATTATTTGGATGCCCTCCTCACCGCTTTGGTGCCCTTCCCCTATCAATTCGTGTCTCCCCACCCCATCACTTGGTACCCCCCATCACTTGGTGTCTCCCCCCATCACTTGCTGCCCTCCCCCCATCACTTGGTGTCTCCCCCCCATCACTTGGTGCCCTCCCCCCATCACTTGGTGTCTCCCCCCCATCACTTGTTGCCCTCTCCACAGTGGGTGGTGGAAGGGGCGGTGCTGCTCTCCATGACCCCAAACTGTGTTGAACCAATCAGGCTCTTCTCCTCCAGGGCCAGCTCGAAGCTTCCAGCCTCCTCAGCCTCTTCACCTCTCCTCTACAGTGTCCTTCCCCCCCTCTTGTTGACCGGGAGGAGACCCCTCAAGCCTGCTCCACACTCCACGGCCTCTTCTGCCTCTTAATCGTCAATTTCCTGCCTGTTAAGTTGAAGGATACGCCAACCTCAACGCCCATTGAACCCTAAGTTGCATTTGAGCTGATGCTATCCTCAGACAGATTGTCCATGTCTGGTGTCAGTCCTACACTACAGAGTTGGCTCGCCTCAGTGTAACCCTGTTCTATGTTATTGTCATGAATCTGGGCTTACTTGTACTACCAAAATATTGTTAATACCCTGTACATACTCACTGGTACTACCCAGTACATACTCCCTGTATATTCCGTTTCTGCTGCCTGTTTTGCACTTCTGGTTGGATGCCAACTGAGTTTCGTTACCCTGTACTTGTGTAATGACAATAAAGTTGAATCTAATCTCATTTTATGAACTGCTAGAGATCGGTTCACTGAACTGACATCTGGTAATCGTTAAGAGAAATTATGTTTTTTTTATCCTGGTATACATTTAAAAAAACCTTGATCTACTTGAGCTCATTGCAGATCTGGTTTTCGTTCATTCATGCTTTGATTTGTTGAATTAAATATCTCGTAATTCAACATCTGAACATGAGCGCGTCATGCGTGCCTGTGAACCCCGGTGAAGGAACGGACCTCATCTGGAAAGTTCCGGCCGCCCTCGTATCGCCGTCCCTGTCTGCATCCAGGTGCAGCGCAGAAGGCAGCAGGCAGGATCAGCTGAATTCTTGCGGAAGGATCTGGAAGGACCAGCCCTCGCAGCGCAAACAGCGGCTCTGTGAAAGGAGCCAGGCAGCCGGAATGTTTGCTGCGGGTTCGGGAGCGACTCTCTCCCCTCTTTTGTGTGCGCTCTGCTGGAGAGGTGAGGAATGCAAACTTCACATGAACAGAAGAAGAGAGAAGAAAGGAAAGCACACGAGGGGTTAGAGGGACAAAAAAGCTGAAAGGAACAGAGTGAGAGGGAGGAGGAAAAAGAGAAAGGGAGAGCTGGGAGGAGAGAAGCGAGATCTCCGAGGCCGGCGGTTGGTGGCACATGGACAGGGGGTGTGCTGAGAGGGTTCATGAGAGTGTCCTTTTGGGAGAGAAATGTTGGTTTTTCAGTCTCTTATTAAAACAACTTCAAAATGATAATGAGCCAGATCACCCCTCACTCTGGAAGTACGATCTTTAACACCATACTGGCAAAATTCAACCCAAACGGTCACAGGACTGTGGTGATACCCATTCCCTATACCCATTCCACTCTGTACCTATGTTATTTGTACTTCCATGTTATTTGTATCATTTGTACTATTTGTATAATTTGTATTATTTGTATCATTTGTATTATTTGTTTATATGTATCATATCTGTAGTGTATTTTACATTGTATTCCTTTTTTTATTAGTATGCCACATATGTTCTATGTTTGCTCATTCCTGCCACAGTGAATTTTTTGTTAATCTTGCAGAGCGAATAAACCCCATTCTGATTCTGATGTGAGAGCATATCCACCTAGTTTCCTGTCTCCTGGACCCAGAATGCAGTGCGGTAACCTGCATGGGTAGACTTGGACAGCATGATAACCCTCTCAGCACTGCGGCTCCACCCCTGAGATACCCCTCAGATTCCCTCTCCCTGGTCCATGCTCTGGAGCTGGACCTTACAGCTGTCCCACCGACCCAGGCATGGGGCTGTCTGAGGAAGACTGAGGGAGGAGGAAGGGGAGCGGAGAAAGAAACGCAGGGAAGAGTCTCGGACAGACGGAGAGGATTTTCTTGGACATGGCAAGGTGTCGTGTGAAGAGAGAGAGTGCGTGCGGTAAACGAGCTTCCTCGGGACATGTGGAGTGCATTATGGGGGATTTCTGCTTCTTCTGGTCTACAAAGTGAGCAGTCAAGCGCTGAGAAAAAGAGATGGATCTCCCTTCATTCTTTTCTGTGTTACTGGGTGTGGTGAGTGTGTGTGTGTGTGTGTGTCTATACATGGGAGGGAGTTTTATACATTTAACCCCCCCCCACCACCCCATCTTCTAGCTTGATCTTGCTCAGTGTCTTTGTTCTCTGATATTGACATGAACCACTTTCAAAAAGAACATCCATCTTGTTCTTGTGTGTTGTCGTTGCACACGTGTATTCATTTTGGCACATTTTTCATCACAACCACCAGCAGGTCATAGCGCCTGCCCGTCAGCCACTTGCGGCCCCCCCCTCACCCCCATAACTCAGGCACGGCAAGCTCCAACTGTGGCCCCCCCCTCACCCCCATAACTCTGGCACCTGTGCCAAACTGGCTCCCCTTATTCAGGCCCCCCACACGCACACGCGCCCCCCATGCGAAGCAAGCTGCAATATTTGTCCCACCTCACACAAGTGGTCTCACACACTCGACACTTCACACAAAGAAGCCTGTTATTAGCACATGCACAATTACAGTCATTATCGCTGACCCAACCCTCGCAGTTTAAGTAGATAATGTCAGGGGTGGGATGCAGTAGTGTGTCATCTATTTGGATCCAGGGACACAATTAACACTCGAACCTGCATCTATTATCACGGGCAGTTCCCAGTTTACACTGGAGTGGTGTACAATGCAAGAGGATGTATCTCAGTAACCCTGTACATCTGTACAGGCAGCAAACGCAAATAAATCCTGTTTCAGGCAAACACAAAGAGTTATTTGTCTCAAAGAGTTATTTGCATATTTTCGCCGACGGACTGACGGTCGTCCTGTTCCGGCATGTTCTGCTCCTGAGGAAGAGGAGTGAGGAAGACTAGGTGTGAGCCTCATCCCATCATCCTCTCTGATTCCTGACCGGTGCCAACTCTCTACTCCCATGACGCTCTCTTCGCTTCTTATCCTCGCAGAAAACCATGACAGATGACGTGCTCTCCTCTCATCCACTCCTCTCGGAGGATATCCACGCGATCGTAAATCTCTCGTCACTTGCCCACGTCTCGTGCTGTACTTAGGAGGGAGTTTTCGCACAAATGGAGACGCAGACGGAGAGAGATTCGTCTCCGAGAGATAAACAGAGAAATGATTGATGCAACACTAAAGTGGCAACTTCTAAATATGTCTGTTAGGAACTGATAACCGTGGTAAGTTATACTTAGAATATGCAGATGGTAAGAAAGGGGGAGAGGGAGAGAAAGATACAGAGAGAGACAGAGAAAGAGGGAGAGAGAGGGAGACAGAGTGAGGGATAGAAAGGGAGAGAGGGGGGAGAGAGAGAGGGAGAGACAGGGAGTGAGAGAGGGAGGGAGAGAGGGGGGAGAGAAAGAAACGGAGAGAGAGAGAGAGAGAGAGAGAGAGCAGCTCGTGTCGTCCCTTGTTTAAGAGGACTCTCCAGCTTCCTCCTCCAGTCTGGTCCAGATTCATCCCTCGCCAGACTCGATCTCTGACATCGTGTTTTCACTCACCACACCAAGAGCACGTTGTCAAAACACAGATGGCGTCTACTGTAGCATGCCTTGTTGTTCCACATGCTTTGTGTACTTTGAGACTGCCAAAAACAATCTTTGAATCCAGCTGAACATGTCGTCATTTCAACAATTAAAAAAAAAAGAAAGTGAAATCAAAGATCATTTTCATTTAAGTTGTTTTTGAATGTTGAGTCAGCCAGCGATAATATGTTATTGGGTGCAGAATGTCCCAGCTAGTCTGAGCCAGCACTCCCTCTACACGGAGGGGAGAAGCCTAGACGACAGCAGTCATATTAGAATATAAATGAGGTCCACGCCAGATCCAATCATGAAATCCGTGGGAAATGCGTCTCTACACTGGCATTCATTCAAAATGGCAAACAGGAGAAAATAAATGGAAAAATATCAGCGGTGAGCGGGTGTTTGTCTTTTCTGATGTTTAGATGGTTAGAGACCCCCTGTGGAGGGGTCTGGTTTCAGGTGCATGAATCTGTATCATCTGTCGCCAGGTGGCTGAGTGGTTAAGGTGTTGGGCTAGCGATCGGAAGGTAGCGAGTCTGATTCCTTGGCAGATGAAACTTGACGTTGTGTCTTCGGGCAAGGCACTTCACCCTACTTGCATCAGGGGGAATGTCCCTGTACTTGCTGTAAATCACTCTGGATTAGATTAGATTAGATTCATCTTTATTGTCCTTACACAGGTACAAGTACAGGGTAACGAAATACAGTTAGCATCCAACCAGAGCGTCTGATAAATGACTGAATGTAAATCTATCTGGTTCCATGTGGTGGGCCTTGAAAAGAGGGAGCTCAACAAGAGAACCAGTTATGGTTTGTGTAGTGCACACAGCCTCAGGGTGGATGAGGTTACACAGCCTCAGGGTAGATGAGGTTACACAGCACAGCCTCAGGGGGGATGAGGTTACACAGCCTCAGGGTGGATGAGGTTACACAGCACAGCCTCAGGGTGAATGAGGTTACACAGCCTCAGGGTGGATGAGGTTACACAGCACAGCCTCAGGGTTGATGAGGTTACACAGCCTCAGGGTAGATGAGGTTACACAGCACAGCCTCAGGGGGGATGAGGTTACACAGCCTCAGGGTGGATGAGGTTACACAGCACAGCCTCAGGGTGAATGAGGTTACACAGCCTCAGGGTGGATGAGGTTACACAGCACAGCCTCAGGGTGAATGAGGTTACACAGCCTCAGGGTGGATGAGGTTACACAGCACAGCCTCAGGGTGAATGAGGTTACACAGCACAGCCTCAGGGGGATGAGGTTACACAGCACAGCCTCAGGGGGATGAGGTTACACAGCACAGCCTCAGGGGGATGAGGTTACACAGCCTCAGGGTGGATGAGGTTACACAGCACAGCCTCAGGGTGGATGAGGTTACACAGCCTCAGGGTTGATGAGGTTACACAGCACAGCCTCAGGGGGATGAGGTTACACAGCCTCAGGGTGGATGAGGTTCCACAGCACGGCCTCAGGGTGGATGAGGTTACACAACCTTAGGGTTGATGAGGTTACACAGCACAGCCTTAGGGTTGATGAGGTTACACAGCACAGCCTCAGGGGGGATGAGGTTACACAGCCTCAGGGTGGATGAGGTTACACAGCACAGCCTCAGGGTGGATGAGGTTACACAGCCTCAGGGTGGATGAGGTTACACAGCCTCAGGGTTGATGAGGTTACACAGCACAGCCTCAGGGTTGATGAGGTTACACAGCACAGCCTCAGGGGGGATGAGGTTACACAGCCTCAGGGTGGATGAGGTTACACAGCACAGCCTCAGGGTGGATGAGGTTACACAGCACAGCCTCAGGGTGGATGAGGTTACACAGCCTCAGGGTGGATGAGGTTACACAGCCTCAGGGTGGATGAGGTTACACAGCACAGCCTCAGGGTGGATGAGGTTACACAGCACAGCCTCAGGGTTGATGGGGTTACACAGCACAGCCTCAGGGGGGATGAGGTTACACAGCACAGCCTCAGGGGGGATGAGGTTACACAGCCTCAGGGTGGATGAGGTTACACAGCACAGCCTCAGGGTGGATGAGGTTACACAGCACAGCCTCAGAGTGGATGAGGTTACACAGCCTCAGGGTGGATGAGGTTACACAGCCTCAGGGTGGATGAGGTTACACAGCACAGCCTCAGGGTGGATGAGGTTACACAGCCTCAGGGTGGATGAGGTTACACAGCCTCAGGGTGGATGAGGTTACACAGCACAGCCTCAGGGTGGATGAGGTTACACAGCATGGCCTCAGGGTGGATGAGGTTACACAGCACAGCCTCAGGGTGGATGAGGTTACACAGCATGGCCTCAGGGTGGATGAGGTTACACAGCACAGCCTCAGGGTGGATGAGGTTACACAGCCTCAGGGTGGATGAGGTTACACAGCCTCAGGGTGGATGAGGTTACACAGCACAGCCTCAGGGTGGATGAGGTTACACAGCCTCAGGGTGGATGAGGTTACACAGCCTCAGGGTTGATGAGGTTACACAGCACAGCCTCAGGGTGGATGAGGTTACACAGCACAGCCTCAGGGTGGATGAGGTTACACAGCCTCAGGGTGGATGAGGTTACACAGCACAGCCTCAGGGGGATGAGGTTACACAGCCTCAGGGTGGATGAGGTTCCACAGCATGGCCTCAGGGTGGATGAGGTTACACAGCCTCAGGGTGGATGAGGTTCCACAGCATGGCCTCAGGGTGGATGAGGTTACACAGCACAGCCTCAGGGTGGATGAGGTTACACAGCACAGCCTCAGGGGGGATGAGGTTACACAGCCTCAGGGTGGATGAGGTTACACAGCCTCAGGGTGGATGAGGTTACACAGCCTCAGGGTGGATGAGGTTACACAGCACAGCCTCAGGGTGGATGAGGTTACACAGCCTCAGGGTGGATGAGGTTACACAGCCTCAGGGTGGATGAGGTTACACAGCCTCAGGGTGGATGAGGTTACACAGCACAGCCTCAGGGTGGATGAGGTTAGACAGCCTCAGGGTGGTTGAGGTTACACAGCACGGCCTCAGGGTGGATGAGGTTACACAGCCTCAGGGTGGATGAGGTTACACAGCACGGCCTCAGGGTGGATGAGGTTACACAGCACAGCCTCAGGGTGGATGAGGTTACACAGCCTCAGGGTGGATGAGGTTACACAGCCTCAGGGTGGATGAGGTTACACAGCCTCAGGGTGGATGAGGTTACACAGCACAGCCTCAGGGTGGATGAGGTTACACAGCCTCAGGGTGGTTGAGGTTACACAGCCTCAGGGTGGTTGAGGTTACACAGCACAGCCTCAGGGTGGATGAGGTTACACAGCCTCAGGGTGGTTGAGGTTACACAGCACAGCCTCAGGGTGGTTGAGGTTACACAGCCTCAGGGTGGTTGAGGTTACACAGCCTCAGGGTGGATGAGGTTACACAGCCTCAGGGTGGATGAGGTTACACAGCCTCAGGGTGGATGAGGTTACACAGCCTCAGGGTGGTTGAGGTTACACAGCACAGCCTCAGGGTGGTTGAGGTTACACAGCACAGCCTCTCAAAGTATTTGTCAACTCGAGCTCAGACTCCCAGTTTCCCTTTTCGTAACTATCTGCTAAAACCTGCCAGGAATGTGGCTGGGGATTCAAAGCTGCTCAGCTTGGCGTGGGGGGGGGAGGAGGAAGGATGGGGTCACCCTCCTGTTTGCTCAGCACATCAGGCTTCAGATGGGTGTGTGTTCCCAGGGACCTCCCCACCCCCACCCCCACCCCCCACGCTGCTTTGTTGTATTCCCCAGCTTTTGGAACGTCACCGCCTGCTAGCTAGTATTCGCAGTGGACCGCCCGCTCCGTGTTACCTCACCGAGCATCTCTGGGCTGCTTTTGACCAAACGTTCTCCTCACACGCTGTGTTTGCGTTTCCGACAGTACTTCCTGTGAGGGGAGGAAGTGTAACGCTCGTCCTTTCCCTCAGCGAAGGGGCTCTGCTGAGATAGAGGAGCGGATGATCCTGAGGAGTCACATGAAAGAAAGGTTTTCAGAGAGAAGGTCTGCTCTTCCCCTCGCTGTGGTTAGTCAGTCATCCTCCCTCCGGTCTCCATTAAGATGGTTTGGCTCGTCTCTCCTGCAACATTTGGATGTTCCCAGCTCATTCTAGAAGGCCTGTCGCTGCCTGTACTGCGACGAAACTTTGTTTGTTCTCTCCGGTTGGGAAAGTATTTTATCATGTCTCTGTTACAGACATCCCAGACTGGGTTGGGGAGTGTTCAGCATCAATGTTCACCCTCTACAAGGTCTCACAACAAGGTTCCTATTGTCTTTACGCAAAGTTCAACAAATCCTGAGGAGAACGGACCGAGACAGAGAAAATGATCTGCGAAAACATGTCCCGTCTCGACAATCGACTGAATTCAAATATTCAACCACGTGTTCTCGAGCTCTCGCCAGGGACCTTACCCACCGAGCTGTGACCATCCCAACATGGGTAGACGGCTAAAGGGCGAGGTTATTCGAGACGGCCCTCAGCTGTTGTGGGGTCACCAGGATGCGTCTCAGCAGCGTCCGGACTTTCCTTCCAGAACCTTCTTTTTTCTCATTCCATGACCTCATCTTGCAGGAGGGAAGGTGACACTACCTGAGCAGACCGGTCGAGTTGCTGCTTGCTTGAGAGAGGTGGGAGTAGCACTGGAAGGAGATGAGAGAGACGGGGGAGATAAGGTCATCTGGATCCCTCTGCATTATCTGCCTCTAGACCGTTTATTACTGTGAAGTTCAAAGCACTATTTTGTCAGGCGTGTCAAGATTCTTTATAGTCTTTGGCGTAACCTTTACATTTTTACGGGTATTCACGTCAACAATTTGTGCATTGTTTGTGCTCATTTACATTGTGTGTGCATTTAATTACTTGTATCATTCACACAAGGAAAAGGACCTGGACCAACTACTGTTAACCCTTGTGTTGTGTTAGGGGTCAAAAGGGACCCCCACTAGTTTTATCAACAGAGGAATCACCCTAAATGTTGTAGTTCTGTTGTAGCAGCGACTGCTCATTTCAGAGTTTCAGCTCTCCAAAGAGGTGAAACCCACATAGTCGCAAGTTTGTGATGAATGTAATTTTGTTTCTTCATGCAAAATAGATTATGCATTCATTCAATTACAATTCAATGAACTTGATTCCTTTTCGGATTGAAGGTGGCTCATTTTGACCCGTAGGACAAGGGAAGTGCAGAGAACGTTCCCTCGACTTCATTTCTCATGATGTGAAATAGGAGGATGTGCATGAGCATGGTAGAATGGCGCTCTAATGAGATTCTTCATCATGGAGGATGAAGTATTAAAGCAGGAGAAGGGGGGGGGGAGCTGGGCACTCAGGACATGTGCTCTGTGTTTTCATCAGTCATCCTCCACCAGGGTGTCCAGAGACAGGTTTGGGGAGGGAGGAAGGGAGGGAGCAGGGAAGGGGAGTGTATGGTGTGTGTGCGCGTGTGTGTGTTTGAGGGAGAGAAAAGGGGGTGGGGGGGTGGGGGGGGGGGAGGAGAAGGGGAGTGTGTGGTGTGTGTGCGTGCATGCGTATGTGTGTGTGTGAGAGAGATAGAGGGGGGGAGGGAGGGAGGGGAGAGGAGAAGAGGAGTGTGTGTGTGGTGGTGGTGTGTGTTTGAGAGAGAGAGAGAGAGAGAGAGAGAGAGAGAGAGAGAGAGAGAGAGAGAGAGAGAGAGAGAGAGAGAGAGAGGGGGGGGGAGAGGGTGAGGAGGTGTGAGTGAAGCTGAATGAGAGGGAAGGAGCCCAGCGGAGAGGATTCTCCCCAAAACTTCCGTCAGTCCTGTTCAAAGTGAAACTTCAGACGGAGCTGTGGCTGAAGCGCTGGTTTCTGCTCGGTCCCCCACGCATGGCTGCAGAGCGTCTATCCATCTAGCCTTTCCTAAACTTCTGCGGCGGAGCCAAAGTGCTCTCTGCTCCGAGAGATGGACATCTTAACGCGGACTTCGGCGCACTGGAGTTTAGCGCTCTTTCTGATGGTCCTACTGCGCACAACCACTTCACATGCTGGTAAAGTATATGTCTGAACTGCACCTGCTTAAGAAAACAAGAGGTCACACTGCATGGCCGCTAGAACAGAAGGTTGCATCTATTTTTTTAAATCAAATGCGCGTTTAAATGAATCATCTACCGTCCATATAAGGCGTACACTCGGTAACCCAGGCCTAAAAAAAAACTATATTTATTTGTAAATATAACCTGTTCAGCGCATATTTAGTCGAGATTATGATCTCTGAGGTTGATATCTGTATTTTCTTTATTTCTATTATTATATATCCGTGTGGATGCTGCTGGTTAAAACCTGTTCACTTTAAAACCCTTACTTTCTAACAGGCGTTAACTTCTAATCGCTTCACAAAATAAAGTCATTCATTCCTCTAACTAACACGGTTCATTTGAAAGTAAAACCTTTCCGATGAGATGCACTTCTTAGTATTTCATATTCATTTAGTGCGTCTGTATGTTGCCTCAACTTGTCCAGAGCTTCTCATTGCCTTTCCAAGCGGGATCCCAGCTCCCTGTTTGTTCTTGTCATAGCCAGACTCTAATTTGCGATCATCAGGTGGAAGTGGAGTGTGTCTGTAAAAGACAGCATCCTTCTTCCATCTGGTCCTGTGATGTCATGCTCGTGTCTGCCTGTGAACAGCGTGGGTTTACCGCCAAACCATTTAACGTTGGCTTGAGAAAGTGGGAACGGGCTGAAGACAGACCTGGCAGAGGAGATTAAAATTCCTGACATGGAGTTGTTTAAAGTTCTCACACAAGTCCCAAGGGGAAGTCACTGGGCTGCAAGTTTAGACGGATGGTCCCCAAGAAATGTTGTGTTATTTTAACAAATGTCTACCTAAATGTGTTTATAGTGTTGTTGTAGTGTAATTCAGTCACAGCAGATGGTTGGTGCAGCAATGATTTATCCGGACCTCATTTCTTGGTTTGGTTACAGCAGAGTGATGTTGAGCCAGGTCCAGGAATTGTGGTTATCATGAGATTGTTGTCAATCCTGAGATCATTAATATGACCATATATGGTCAGTAGGGGGTCAGTAAAACAGCATTCTGGGATATGACACCTCAGTATGGGTGTGGAGGGGATGCCCTGGGGCTGTGTGTGGACTGACCTGGACAGGGCTGTGCTCTCGCAGGTGCTCTCTCCAGAGAGAGGCAGACTGGTGATGGGACATGCCTCAACAGCTGGAGGTTAACCTTCTGGTCACCACCATGGTTCTTAAAACACATCCCCCATTTCACCTGAGACTTTGACAAACAACCAATATGATTTGCTGGGAGGCGTCAGAATAATAATAATACCTCATTTAGCAGACGCTTTTATCCAGAGCGACTTACATTAAGTAGAGGGACATTCTCCCTGAGGCAAGTAGGGTGAAGTGCCTTGCCCAAGGACACAACGTCACATAGCCACAGTCTGGGTTTGAACTCACAACCTTCCGATTACGAGGACGACACCTTAACTCGCTGAGCCACCTGACTCCTGTTGCCTGAAATACAACAGGCAGAGAGAGGGTGTATGGAGGAGTGTTACAGGGTGTGTATGGAGGAGTGTTACAGGGTGTATGGAGGAGTGTTAGAGGGTGTGTATGGAGGAGTGTTACAGGGTGTGTATGGAGGAGTGTTACAGGGTGTGTATGGAGGAGTGTTACAGGGTGTGTATGGAGAAGTGTTACAGGGTGTATGGAGGAGTGTTAGAGGGTGTATGGAGGAGTGTTAGAGGGTGTGTATGGAGGAGTGCTACAGGGTGTGTATGGAGGAGTGCTACAGGGTGTGTATGGAGGAGTGTTACAGGGTGTGTATGGAGGAGTGCTACAGGGTGTGTATGGAGGAGTGTTACAGGGTGTGTATGGAGGAGTGTTACATGGTGTGTATGGAGGAGTGTTACAGGGTGTGTATGGAGGAGTGTTACAGGGTGTGTATGGAGGAGTGTTACAGGGTGTGTATGGAGGAGTGTTACAGGGTGTGTATGGAGAAGCGCTGGGGTCACCAATCCTGGTGGAGCAGGGAAACATCTAAAACCGTCAGGAGAGCGGCCCTCGAGGACCAGGATTGGAGACCCCTGGTGTGCAGGGTATAGCTGGACGGTGAGGTTGGTATTCCCATGTGTTCCTGCAGCGTTTTAGAGCCAGTGTTCTGTCGTCATGTTCCATGACAGGATAGAGAGCCGTTCTCGCACACGTCCAGGGTTCCTCCTGTGTTCTCTGGGCCTCTGTGCATATTTTCGGTTCTCTTTTACTGTGGCAAGTTCAAAGGCTCCGGATGGCGGGGGTTTGTTGCTTTTTCATATGCTGTGTCTTCATTTACATTGCTCCCCTCCCTCTCTCCCTCTCTACCGCTCTCTCTCTCTCTCTCCCTCCCTCTCTTTCACTCTCTCTCTCCCTCTCTCATTCTCTCTCTCTCTCTCTCTCTCTCTCTCTCTCTCTCTCTCTCTCTCTCCTCTCTCATTCTCTCTCTCTCTCTCTCTCTCTCTCTCTCCCTCTCTCTCTCCCTCTCTATCTCTCTCCCTCTATCCCTCCCTCTTTCTGTCTCTCTCTCACACTCTCCCTCTCTCCCTCCCTTTCTCCCGCTGTCTTTCTCTCTCTCCCTTTCTCCCCCTCTTTGTCTCTCTCTCTCTTTCTATCCCTTTCTCCCCATCTTTGTCTCTCTCTCCCTTTCTCCCCCTCTTTGTCTCTCTCTCTCTCTTTCTATCCCCCTCTCCCTCCCTCTGGCTGTATGACAGAGGAGGGGGATCTCACACATGCAGCCCCCCTCTGTGCCTGCTGTTTGATGGCCCACCGCCCTGTTCCAGCACCAGACTCCCAGAGGAGAGCCGGAGAACGTCGTTCCCCTTTTGATCCACAGACAGAACCAGTAGCTAATGAGATCAGCCCATTTTAGTAAGCAGCACAGCGCAGAAGGTCTGTAGTCACTACAGTACTGTCAGCACTGCATTCATCTCGGGGCTTCTTCTCATGGAGCAATCAAACCTGGACGCTCTGAGTGAGGTTTTTATCAACAGCAAGTACAGGGACATTCCCCCCTGAGCACTTTCAATTTCGTTGTACCTGGTGACAATGACAAATAAAGATCTATGTCTATCCCTGAGGCAATTAGGGCAAAGTGCCTTGCTCAAGGACACAACATCATGTTGACGCAGCCGGGGTTTCGAACCAGGGACCTTCTGATCACTAACCCGACACCCTAACCGACTGCGCCACAGGAATATAATCTAGGGAATCAACTATAATGTCCGGTACATGGAGATATTTTAAAAGCTCTTGTGGCGCCAGCTTTGAGTCTATACTGAGTGAAAAACATCTGGCTTCCAGAACCTTCCCACAGGGCTGTGCCCCCGTGCAGAAGAGAACAATGCTTCATGCTGCTCTTTAAGGACACGAGGACGAGGCTCTTTCTGCTCCAGCCAGGCCTCTCCTGAGCAGATCTGCTTGTGGTCTCTGGACACCCGTCATCCCCCAACAGGGATCCTCCACACACACCAGACCGGAGATCACTTTGATCAACGTTGAGCCACGATCCTCTTCGGAGTGAGCGACAGCATCGAGCTCTCCCACCAAAATCATCTGCGGCCACGTCTCGTGCGTGAAACGGCCACGCTGACGCACGCGTGCGCACGTTCACGCATGCCTCAACACACACACACACGCACACACACCACCTTTTGACTTAAGGAAACTGGTGATGCTTTTTTCCGCTGATCCCAGTGTTCACTACAGCGAAAGGCTCCTCTGCACAGCTCTGTGTTGTCCTTGACACTGGGCGTCTGTCTCTGGGCTCTGGGTGCGATGGGGGAGACGCTCTCTCTGATCTGCTGGGCTCTGGGTGCGATGGGGGAGATGCTCTCTCCGATCTGCTGGGCTCTGGGTGCGATGGGGGAGACGCTCTCTCTGATCTGCTGGGCTCTGGGTGCGATGGGGGAGACGCTCTCTCTGATCTGCTGGGCTCTGGGTGCGATGGGGGAGACGCTCTCTCTGATCTGCTGGGCTCTGGGTGCGATGGGGGAGATGCTCTCTCTGATCTGCTGGGCTCTGGGTGCGATGGGGGAGACGCTCTCTGATGCCTGTCAAGGCAGATCCACAGCAAGGGAAGCGCCCGGCTGAAAGGAGAAAGGCGTTTATGCTTCTATCAACATCCACTGGCCCACGCGCTGTGTTTTGGCTTGGGGCCGCTCTGATGTCGCGCTCCACGATAGCCGCCTCCGTGTTATGATGTCCGAGAAAGTGACGGTCGACAGGAAGCGGGGTGTTTACACGCGTGTGTGCGTTCTTGCTTTGGTGCGTGCGGTTCCCATCTCGGCGCGTGGGGTGGGTGGGCGTCCGAGGGTCCGTATCCCGCCAGCGGACCGGGCGAACAGGGGGCAGGTGTTTCCTCCGCGGGGTCGGCGGGCCCCGGCCCGTCTGCTGCTCAAGCTGTGAGCAAACACCAGCAGAACAAACAGAGAGGGGGGGGGGGGGAGACTGTCAGGGGGGGGGGGGGGGGGGGGGCGTACAGTAGAGCCACACGCAGTGGACGCAAGCCTGGGCTGTGAGGCTGTCGTGAACAGCCACCCACATGGACAATCAGCACCTTTGTCTGGTCGGATTAAAGCGGAGACAGGCGGGGGGGTTGTACAGTGAACGGGAGACCGCAGCCGTGCCCAGGACACACACATGTGCGGTGTGTGTGCGTGGACATGCCAAGTTCACACATGTACTAAACCGCCCGCATGCCAGAGTCGCTGGACTGTGAAAGACCGAGTTAGGAGAGAAGATGAGAGAGAGAGAGAGAGAGAGAGAGAGAGGGAGAGAGAGAGATAGAGATAGAGAGAGAGAGAGAGAGAGAGGGAGAGAGAGAGAGAGAGAGAGAGAGAGAGCAGCAGAAAGCCAGCGAGAAAGAATAACATCGGGAACATGTGGGAAAGAGGAAGTGAGAGGAAGAGAAAGAGAGACGAAGAGCGGACGAGACCCTCGGACGAGACCCTCGGACGAGACCCTCGGACGAGACCCTCGGACGAGACCCTCGGACGAGACGGAGAGAGCAGGAGGAACAGAAGTCAGACCGAAAGAGGAGATGGATGGAGGAAGAGAGAGAGAGAGAGAGAGGGCCAGAGAGAGAGAGAGAGGGCCAGAGAGAGAGAGAGAGAGAGAGAGGGCCAGAGAGAGAGAGAGAGAGAGGGCCAGAGAGAGGGCCAGAGAGAGAGAGAGAGAGAGAGAGAGAGGGCCAGAGAGAGAGAGAGAGAGAGAGAGAGAGGGGGGGGCCAGAGAGAGAGAGAGAGAGAGAGAGAGACAGAGAGAGAGAGAGGGGGCCAGAGAGAGAGAGAGAGAGAGAGAGAGAGAGGGCCAGAGAGATGCCACCGGTGGATTCCCAGCGGTCTCCCACACAACGGTCGACCCGAACGTCTCCCAAACTCCCGGTGATAACTCAAAGCAGGCCCAGCCCCGAAGCACAATCAACATGATAAATACTGCAATCTGCGGGCCCACATTCCTCCTCCACCACGCATTCTTCCATCTCCATGTAAACTTCGCCCCGCTATAGGGCGGGCGAGTCAGATTAGCCCCTTCTGGCCGTTCTCCACTGTTTAGAAAGTGGGTGAGTTGTGTGTTTGACATAGCGATGAGGGACAGGGTTCTCAAAGAGAACAAAGCGACGGTTGAGAGGTGGAACGCACAGAACTGCTATTTGATACACAGCCGTGAGGCTTCTGGGTTGTGTTTATTGGTCATGGTTAAAGTCATTAGGCGTTATTATATTTAATGGGCTCAGTTTGTTTGGTTCTATGCTAAAGTGTGTTCAAATTGTTGGGGATGATGAACAGGAACAGGAGGTGTGTTTGGAGGTCTTGGCTCCATGCCTGTGAGGGCCACACAGCAGAGACCTCGACCCCAGGATCAGAGGCCTGCGCCTGGGTGACTGTACCACCTGATGCCCCCATGATGGCCCCTGTTTGTGCTTTTTTGATTCCAGAGTATCTTTAATCTCCACATATATCATCCCTGACTCCTCGTTTTAGGAACATTAGCCAGTTGATTGATGCCATATTCCTTGGAAAAACCGCCTGCGAGAAATGTGAATGGAAAGCGACATTTCCTGAAGTTCAAACGGAATCTGAGGGGCTTGAGACGCTGGCGTTCACATGGCTGAAAGACACATGGCTGACATCTGCTGATAATGCTGACAGCTCCAGAATATCAAGGAGAGAGATCTCCACACACCAAGCAGAGCAGCCCAGCTGACTAGACCTGAGGCTGGGCTAACCTGAGCCCTCTGCCCTGCTGGGCTCTGGGTGTGATGGGGGAGACGCTCTCTCTGCTCTGCTCTGGGTGTGATGGGGGAGACGCTCTCTCTGCTCTGCTCTGGGTGTGATGGGGGAGACGCTCTCTCTGCTCTGCTCTGGGTGTGATGGGGGAGACGCTCTCTCTGCTGGGCTCTGGGTGTGATGGAAGGAGACGCTCTCTCTGCTGGGCTCTGGGTGTGATGGAAGGAGACGCTCTCTCTGCTCTGCTCTGGGTGTGATGGGGGGGACGCTCTCTCTGCTCTGCTCTGGGTGTGATGGGGGAGACGCTCTCTCTGCTCTGCTCTGGGTGTGATGGGGGAGACGCTCTCTCTGCTCTGCTCTGGGTGTGATGGGGGAGACGCTCTCTCTGCTCTGCTCTGGGTGTGATGGGGGAGACGCTCTCTCTGCTCTGCTCTGGGTGTGATGGGGGGGACGCTCTCTCTGCTCTGCTCTGGGTGTGATGGGGGAGACGCTCTCTCTGCTCTGCTCTGGGTGTGATGGGGGAGACGCTCTCTCTGCTCTGCTCTGGGTGTGATGGGGGAGACGCTCTCTCTGCTCTGCTCTGGGTGTGATGGGGGAGACGCTCTCTCTGCTCTGCTCTGGGTGTGATGGGGGAGACGCTCTCTCTGCTCTGCTCTGGGTGTGATGGGGGAGACGCTCTCTCTGCTCTGCTCTGGGTGTGATGGGGGAGACGCTCTCTCTGCTCTGCTCTGGGTGTGATGGGGGAGACGCTCTCTCTGCTCTGCTCTGGGTGTGATGGGGGAGACGCTCTCTCTGCTCTGCTCTGGGTGTGATGGTGGAGACGCTCTCTCTGCTCTGCTCTGGGTGTGATGGGGGAGACGCTCTCTCTGCTCTGCTCTGGGTGTGATGGGGGAGACGCTCTCTCTGCTCTGCTCTGGGTGTGATGGGGGAGACGCTCTCTCTGCTCTGCTCTGGGTGTGATGGGGGAGACGCTCTCTCTGCTCTGCTCTGGGTGTGATGGGGGAGACGCTCTCTCTGCTCTGCTCTGGGTGTGATGGGGGAGACGCTCTCTCTGCTGGGCTCTGGGTGTGATGGGGGAGACGCTCTCTCTGCTGGGCTCTGGGTGTGATGGGGGAGAAACTCTCTCTGCTGGGCTCTGGGTGTGATGGGGGAGAAACTCTCTCTGCTGGGCTCTGGGTGTGATGGGGGAGACGCTCTCTCTGCTCTACTCTGGGTGTGATGGGGGAGACGCTCTCTCTGCTCTGCTCTGGGTGTGATGGGGGGGACGCTCTCTCTGCTCTGCTCTGGGTGTGATGGGGGAGACGCTCTCTCTGCTCTGCTCTGGGTGTGATGGGGGAGACGCTCTCTCTGCTCTGCTCTGGGTGTGATGGGGGAGACGCTCTCTCTGCTCTGCTCTGGGTGTGATGGGGGAGACGCTCTCTCTGCTGGGCTCTGGGTGTGATGGAAGGAGACGCTCTCTCTGCTGGGCTCTGGGTGTGATGGAAGGAGACGCTCTCTCTGCTCTGCTCTGGGTGTGATGGGGGGGACGCTCTCTCTGCTCTGCTCTGGGTGTGATGGGGGAGACGCTCTCTCTGCTCTGCTCTGGGTGTGATGGGGGAGACGCTCTCTCTGCTCTGCTCTGGGTGTGATGGGGGAGACGCTCTCTCTGCTCTGCTCTGGGTGTGATGGGGGAGACGCTCTCTCTGCTCTGCTCTGGGTGTGATGGGGGAGACGCTCTCTCTGCTCTGCTCTGGGTGTGATGGGGGAGACGCTCTCTCTGCTCTGCTCTGGGTGTGATGGGGGAGACGCTCTCTCTGCTCTGCTCTGGGTGTGATGGAAGGAGACGCTCTCTCTGCTCTGCTCTGGGTGTGATGGGGGAGACGCTCTCTCTGCTCTGCTCTGGGTGTGATGGAAGGAGACGCTCTCTCTGCTCTGCTCTGGGTGTGATGGAAGGAGACGCTCTCTCTGCTGGGCTCTGGGTGTGATGGGGGGGACGCTCTCTCTGCTCTCATTCCTGGCTGGATGTTGGAGACATCCCCTGACCACCAATGATCAGATTTGATCCCCTGACCACCAATGATCAGGGAGAGAGAGAGAGCGAGAGAGAGAGGGAGAGAGGGAGAGAGAGAGAGAGGGAGAGAGAGAGAGAGAGAGAGAGAGAGAGAGAGAGGGAGGGAGGGAGAGAGAGAGCGAGAGAGAGGGAGAGAGGGAGAGAGAGCGGGAGGGAGAGAGAGAGCAAGAAAGGGAGAGAGAGGGAGAGAGAGAGAGGGAGGGAGGGCGAGAGGGAGAGAGGGAGGGAGAGAGAGAGAGAGAGAGAGAGAGAGAGAGACGGAGAGAAAGAGAGAGAGTGAGTGCGAGAGAGAGAGAGACAAAGAGAGAGAGAGAAAGAGAGAATCTCTTCAGCTAGATCGGCTTGTTTTACTGGAGAAGGAAAGAGACGGTTCAGAATATCCTCGCTGTATGTCCGTTCTCATGAGACATTAACAATGAATATTCTCAATCAAGCGCTTCAATTTGAAAAATCCAGTATTGCCATAACAACACACCGACACAAGTTCTGCCACAGGACAGACCTGGGACAGACACACAGACACGGGACAGACACACAGACACAGGACAGACACACAGACACAGGACAGACACACAGACACGGGACAGACACACAGACACAGGACAGACACACAGACACGGGACAGACACACAGACACAGGACAGACACACAGACACGGGACAGACACACAGACACAGGACAGACACACAGACACGGGACAGACACACAGACACAGGACAGACACACAGGACAGACACACAGACACAGGACAGACACACAGACACGGGACAGACACACAGACCCAGGACAGACACACAGACACACAGACACAGGATAGACACACAGACCCAGGACAGACACACAGGACAGACACACAGACACAGGATAGACACACAGACCCAGGAGAGACACAGGACAGACACACAGGACAGACACACAGGACAGACACACAGACACAGTGCACACACACAGACTGCGAAGGTGAGAGGACATTGTTTTATAGAGCACAAGAATGTAAACATAGATAGTGACAGTCAGGCGGTAATGACGTTACAACAATATTCATAGAAGGTGTGTTCAGTAGTGATTAACACACGTACACAGGAAATCTCATTTCCTCCACACCTGTCAGACACAGAAGCACTGAGGACCAAAAGATCCAGAAGAACCATATTCTCCTCACGTCACCCTGATCTAAATGCAGAACAGTCAGCTGGCAGAGACTGAGCAGCGGCAGCCCCTAATGAGATTCCAAAATGCTGCTTTGATGAAGATAGAGGGTGCGGAGCCCCTGTGTGGACATGCAGAGCAGTATAGACAGGTCAGATGAGCTGACGTACAGGGAGAGCTGGCTGAGGAATCATCTAGATCTGCCGACAGATCGCTGGCCCCGATTCAGACGATGGAGAGGGAGAACGATTGCTAGGCGTTAGCGATGCTGGGATGTCTCCAGATCTTTAGAACCTGCTTCGTGGCTGAAACTTCACACGTCGGTTTCACCCGGTACGGTTCTATGTGGAGGAATTTGCGTTCCGGCTTGTTTTCACACGCAATGTCGCTGAGGAATTCCCAACGAACCGAGAGAAGACCAAAAGCGGACGATATGTTCTGAATAACTCTCTTCAGGGAGAGAGGACACGATGAGAAACATTGGCAAAACCAAATCACTGAAATCCCCTCTTCTCGCTTCCAAAGAAGGTCGAATAAGCACTTTAAACAGTTCACAGATAGGAACCAAATCCTTATAGGCCTTTAGGGATACTTTTCAAATAGTTTAAATCATGTTCGCATACTTATGTGTCAGTCAAGTCATTTAAATCTTCTATCGTAATGTTAAATTACGTATTACGTACCACTGTATAATTGTAAATGTATAGCTTCTGGACATAATCATTATGCTCCCTGGGAGGATTCACCTCACCCACCATTTTTTTACTTATTGTTATTGACCCCACCCCCTATCCCTGTGTACACTTTCTAATCTTTTACCTCACACCCTTACCCTTGTGCGCTTTGCGAGACTGTGTGCCGTTGATACAAAGGAGTTTCCCTCGGGATCAATAAAGTCATCTGAATCTGAATCTGAATCTGAAAATAAAGTCTGAATAGATAACAAGTGTCAAGCAAGTGTAAGACTAATATCCAAAAGGCTTGGGGTCCATCCATATCTTTTTTATGCAGATCTATGTTGGAAAGATTTCCTAGAACAAGTTATACTAGGCAAGTATATCATTTGACAGTTTTCGATTCTAAAGTAACGCCTTTCAAAGTTGTAACCATGGCTATTTGGTCGTTTACAAATCTTTTTTTCGGTTACAAACATGGCTTTTTGAGTTTGTATGTGGTAGACAGCGGGTTCCTGGTGGAATGTTCCGGTGCTCCTCCCATTGTTTAGCCCTCAAGGCGCCACACAATCGCTCTTCAGTCTTTCTCTCTTTGTACTGTAATGGAAGAAAGGCTGAGGTCAAAGGTGACGCATAAGGCGTCTACTAGAGACTTGCCTGTCCGGTTTGCACCAGTGGACATCAAGGAAGTGCAGCACTTGCATTTCTCAACAAACAGAGTTGAAAATGAAGTGTCGGGTCAGATATGCAAGATGGTAGAAGAAGGAGGAAAGGTACATTTGGACTGAAAGTGGGGGGGGGGGGGGGGGTGTCAGATTTGAGGCAGCAAGGTTCATCCTAAGGAAGTCCCAGCGGCTTCAGATTAGAGCTGTGTTTGGCTTCCTACAAACACCATCGCCCTTTGACCTTCTCTCTCTTTCTTTCTCTGTTTGTACGTGTTTGCAGGCTTGTGTGTGTGTGTGTGTGTGTGTGTGTGTGTGTGCGTGCGTGTGTGTAAAAGCAGAAGAAGGGCCTGCGACCGTATGAATTATTCATTGACATTTACTTAGACCACAGTAATGCCAGGCAATTAAGCTGCCACAGCATCGTAAATGTCTGTGTGTGGGCTGATGTGCTCAACGACGAGCAGTTAGGTTGCATGTGTGACAGCTCTGTTTGTTTGGCGCCCCCCCCCCCAAAAAAAAAAAAAAAAAACGTTCTCATTTAGAAAAACGCTGTTAATAACTCAAGCATCAAAGTGAATTGTTTTGTTCTTCCATCTGAAGTACATTTAAATCATCACCTGTTTTCCACGGAGTCGGGCCAAGCTGTAATTCACAGCTTACCCTATTTACGGTTCTGTTGCTGTGCTGCGGAATCGTCTGTGCGACTGGAGCGGCCCGCCAACAAAGAGGCCAAGGCTGCGCAAATAAACACACGCCGTAAAATGTTACACCGTGTTTTTGGCGAGCATTGTCTGGGCACCAGTAAACCCCCCCCCCCCCCACATGTTTAATTAACGGAGAATGAAAGGCAGGCGACGGAGTTAGGGGGGGGGGGGTGGGGGGGGGGGGTGGGGAGAAGGAGGGGGAGCTATTTGAACTCGTGCCTGGAATGCTAAGTGCGGCGCTGCCCTTAACGGTGTCGCAGAGCCAGCTGGTGGGACGCGCAGGAAGCCGAGCTGGGATCTCACCCAGGCTCGGGGGCTGCTCTTCATCAACCAGCCTAAGAACGCATCCAGCCATCCGTCTGTTAAATAAACCAGTTACAGTGTCAGTAGATCTTCTTCGGCGGAAGCTTCCTCGCGCATATTTCATCTATTGAACGAATGGCCTTTGTGTGGAGAATACAAATAATAACGCTGATTTCGTTAGCGGGAACCTGCATCGTCCGTGCCAGCGAGCGATAGTGAGATGGTGTTTCGTTTAGTGACAGGATGAGGGGCAGGTGTCAGCTGTCAGGAGGGCTGGTCGCTCGGCAGGATTATGGAGTAGGCTGGGCCACGGCGCTATCCCATAATAACAGCCACGTCAAGCCACCTGCAGCCTCCTCTCCTCGGAGCTGTCTCCGCCCCCCCACCCCCGTCACAGGAAGCTCCAATCCTGAACTCAGCAGTGTTTAATCGATCCCTCTGCTGGGGCCGGAGGTCCTGTCTCTCTCCGGGAGCATGCAGGAAAACACAAGCTGTTATTTCACGTATTTGGGTCCAAAAACACATCCGATCTGTTTTTCCTTTCCAAAATTGATCTTAGCATCTGGTTGGAATAGCAGAAAGCTTACATTACAGTCGGACGTTTCACGTTATGAATGCGTCGTTGACGGTAAACACATGAAATGGAAGACTGTCCGTCTGTCTTCGCGCTGACCCGTTCTCTCTCTCCCCTCTGCGTTCAGCCGAGCCCATCGACGTGCTCCGGGTTCTGGAGCTGTCGGAGGACATGGAGGGCGTGTCCATGGAGGCCGGTCTCTGCACGGCCCGGAAGGACACGGAGGAGGCCGACCTGGCCTTCAGGATCAACAAGAAGATCCAGCTGAGCGCTCCCACCAAGCAGCTCTTCCCAGGTGACCCTCCGTGACCGCTCTGGATGGTGACCCCCCTCCGCGAGGGTTCAGTCACCAGGCCCAGGTCACCCCCAGCCCCCCCGCCCCCCGCTGACCTCCCTGTCCCCCCCCTCCTCCCCCAGACTCGTCCTTCCCTGAGGACTTCTCCCTGATGGCCACTGTGAGGGCCAAGAAGGGCACCCAGTTCTTCCTGCTGTCGGTGTACGACGAGCAGGGCGTGCAGCAGCTGGGGCTGGAGGTGGGACGCTCGCCCGTCTTCCTGTACGAGGACCACCAGGGGCATCCCTCCCCGGACCTCTACCCCATCTTTAAGAAGATCTCCTTGGCTGACGGAAAGTGAGTAGATGGGATGAACCGATCAACGGTTCGATTTCTTGTATTATTGCGTTTGACCCTAAGTAACCCTAAGTAACCTGGAAGTAGATGGGATGGATGTAGACTAGGCCATCCTAAAGATTGTGGTGTGTGTGTTACCGCAGTCCCCAGGAGTACTGTTACCTGCTAGCACAAGGGTTGGCAACCCTGGTCCTAGGGAGCCACTGTCATGAAGATTTGAGCTGTTTCCCTGCTCCAGCACACCTGATTCTAATGAAGGGTCGTTATCAAGCTCTGTGGAAGCCTCATAATGACCCTCCATTAGAATCAGGTGTGCTGGAGCAGGGAAACATCTAAAATCTTCATGACAGTGGCTCCCTAGGACCAGGGTTGCCGACCCCTGGGTTAGCATATGGCTTGGTTTTTTTGGGTGGGGGGGGATTTTTCATTTCTCTCAGTGTTCTCGCTTGCACGCTGACCCGGAGCTCAGCTCCATCTGAACGGTTTGTCCGTGTGCTCTGCCCCCGGCCAGGTGGCACCGGATCGCCTACAGCGTGCAGGGCAAGGGGGTCACCCTCTACCTGGACTGTGAGAAGGTGCAGACCCTGGAGCTTCTGAGAGGAGACGACCCCGTGGTCAGCACGGAGGGCGTGACCGTGTTCGGAACACGCCTGCTGGACGAAGAGGTTTTTGAGGTAGAAAAACTGCGGTTATGTAATTGTTTGTTGCCGGTAAACGGCTTCCATAGAGGCGATTATCTTTGTGTTTTTTCTATTTGTCGTGTGCTGAACTAATTTCGTCCATCAAGTCATGTTCTTCATGTTCATCACCCGTCACAGTGTGAATCTGCTGAAGGTTCTGACAGTCCTCTAACTCAGGGGGGGCAACCCTGGTCCTTGAGGGCCGCTGTCCTGACGGTCTTAGATGTTTCCCTGCTCCAGCACACCTGATTCAAATAAACGGGTTGTTATCAAGCTCTGTGGAAGCCTGATAATGACCCTTCAACAGGTAATCAGGTGTGCTGGAGCAGGGAAACATCTAAAACTGTCAGGACAGCGGCCCTCGAGGACTGGAATTGCCCACTCCTTGAGTTCTTCATACAGACCATGGCAGTTATGGAAGGACTGGATGGATTGGAAGGGTGGGGGAGTGCAGTGTGTGGACTGGCTGTGTTAGTGCAGCGTTGGTCTGAGGCGTTGAGTCTGGCAGTTGTTCTCTGAGGGAGAGAAGGGCGAGTTAGCCTGGGGAAGAGGAAGAGCAGGAGGGAGGAGAAGGGCGAGTTAGCCTGGGGAAGAGGAAGAGCAGGAGGGAGGAGAAGGGAGGAGCAGCGCTGCCCCGGCATGCTGCAGCCTGCCCACACACACTTCGCTCACTCTTTGTGTATTCGGGTGTGTGTGTGTGTGTGTGTGTGAATAAAGACCTGCGGACCGGTTTTGAATGTGCGCCGGCGAATGAGCACGTCTTGTCCCACCTTGTGTGTGTGTGTGTGTGTGTGTGTGCGGGGGGATTCTCCTGGAGATGGAATGTCTCACCAGGATCTCATTCCTCCTGCGTCAGCTGTCAAGGTGTCTGTCCTCATTATCCCTGAGGTCAAAGGTCACGGCGGAAACTGCTCCGTGTCATCTAGAAATAAGGTGCTGAGCGAAGCGGCTCTCCCTGAAGCCTTTTGAAAATGCAATATGACAAAAGATTGGAAACTTGAGCCAACTTGCGAGATTGAATTTCCGGTCGTGGTTTTCCGACGGGAAAATTCACTTGATTTGGCTCTCGTGACCTTTTGTCAAGCTGTTAGCGGTTCTCAGTCAGTCCCCTGGTTGTGTCCCAGTTCCTGCCGCTCCATTGTCGTTGCCCTTGCAGCTCCAGGGCAAAATCACTGGGCTTGAACATTAAGAGGAGCTTGGTGCTGCTCGGTCAATCGCTCATCCATCTTCAGTACATGTCCTCAGGCCACAGGTTCAGTTCAGAGAGAGACGGAGAGACCGAGAAGTAGAGAGAGAGAGAGACAAAGAGGGAGAGAGACCTGGTGAGTGTGGACGATAGGAAGAGAGAGGGGGGGGGGGAGCCCCGGGAAAAGGGAGGAGGGTGCAGAACAGATGACCTCCTCTCCCCCCCCTCAGGGTGCCATCCTGACCTTGTGTTCCACCAGACTCACATACTTCAGCCTTCGGAGGAGCAGGGAGGCGGAGCTGACTTCAGCGCTTGTCGACTTTACGGACACGCACTTTCGCTCAGAGAAAACCGGACGGCGTTCGCCGGCAGGCTCTTTTAATGGACAGGAAGTCCGTCTGCTTAGCCACGCCCACACAATAACCCCGCCCTCCCTAACTTCCTTCATCGTAACTCCCCCCCCTCCCTTAATGTGACAGACACCGCACTGTTTACGAAACATAACTCTTTATCGTCTCATTGTTCATCCCTCGTTTTTTAAAGAACTTTTAGGATCCGTTAGCAAACCCTCCCAGCCTACTTCCCCTCCCTCGAGCGAAACAAGTTCTTTCCATCTAGCCGTCTCCTGGATGTCAAAGATCCCGTGGTGATGACTAACGCTCCTCTGCTGCGATCAGCGTCCCTCCCTTTAGTGTCCGCTCTCTTCGTGGGAAGGAAGTGGCCTGTGCGTGTTCTTCCTTTGAACTGTGCGGGAGTGTGAGAGCCTGCATGTGTGTGAGTAAGGGAGTTTTGTGGGTCATTGCTAAGGGACCTGGGTTAGGTTGGTACTGGGCTGGGGGTGAGGTTAGAGTGCATCCCATTCTCCGGACCGTTCCCAGGCTCTGCTTCCGGGGGGGGGATCTGGGTGGGAGGCCGCAGGGGTTGGGGATGGGAGTGGGAAGGGGAGGGTTGGGGGGATGGGGGGGTGCGCGTACTTGTGTTCCGGCCCAGTTCTCCCAGCGTGGGAGCCCAGCCTAGGAGCCCGGGGTCTGCGGTCAGTCTCTAAAGCCTCTATTGCTTCCAGATTGCCTACAAAATGACCAGCAAGCGAGTGAAAAGATCGTATTATCTAAATACTCGCTTTCTCACGCACAAAAACAAACCTTTCTGAAGGTTTTCTCCCAGCCTCTCTGCATGCTTCCGTTGAGTTCTAACACTCCCGGTTCTCAGATATGATCCAGGAAAAGAACAACAAAACAGCGTTGGGTGGTAAAGAACCTGGAGCTGTGGCGTTGGCACACGTTCCAGAAGTTTCTGTGTCATGGAGCATGTTCTGCAAGACCTTTGTTATCCTTTTAACTGGCTGATTCAACAGAGGAATGGAATGGCTGCATCAGGGATCTGCCTTTTATGAAAATGATTCTGATTGTATTCAGATGTTCGGACTTAGTCAGTAGCATCTGTTGCACTTTAGGCCCTTGAGGAGAAAGCGTTGACCGGTTACTCCTACGCTCATGCACTCTCCTTCAACCGTGGAGGAGAATCTCTGGTGACTCACTGCACTGCCTGTTGTCGTTAAGGAGCCTGGTGGAGAACGCCTGGCTGCTAGGCTGGCTGGCTGGGCGGTTAGATGCCTGCGTGGTTGGCTCCTGACTCCACGTCTATGTGACTTTCTCCATGGTGGATGGATGTGGATACATTTAGTAGACGCTCTTATCCAGAGCAACTTACAGTAAGTAAAGGGGCATTCCCCCCCCCTTGAGGCAAGTAGGGTGAAGTGCCTTGCCTAAAGACACAAAGTCACGTAGCCGCATCCGGGAATCGAACTCACAACCTTCTGATCACTAGTCCAACGCCTTAACCGCTGAGCCACCTGACTTCCCTACAGCGAACCCAGTCTGTGGTGCGGTGTGCATGGGTGGCAGTTTGAGGAGGAGGAGGAGGAGAGTGTTGATTCCTCTCTTCTCCAGACTGTTTAACCTGATTCCAGAGACAGACGTGAGCCCGTCTCTACTGAAGCCACTGTCTCATCAGTCTTCATTGATCTCCAGCGGCTGTGTAGCAGCTCCTGCTACGGTTCGCTCCGAGCCAGCGCTCTACGCAGGAAGCTGTCATGCTCAGACGGAGCATATTTACTCAGCTGACACCATCCAGGCAGTAAGGACGGACGCCTGTTCTGCTGCAAAGTGGGATCCTTTAGACTGTTTACATTTTAGTAAACGTCCTTTAGCAGACGCTCTTATCCAGAGCGACTTACAGCAAGTACAGGGACATTCCCCCCCTGAGGCAAGTAGGGTGAAGTGCCTTGCCCAAGGACATCATTTTTTGGTATGGCCGGGAATCTAACTGGTAACCTTCTGATTACTAGCCCGATTCCCTAACCCTTGTCAACCTGACTCCCCAACGTAAAAATGTATTTAAAATGTACACGTAGAAATGTCATCCAGACCAGACAGTTAGGGGATGTTGTAGGGGGGGCGTGTCTCGCCCTCTGGGTGGGTGTGGTCCCCCTTTAGCCTGCCTGGGTGGGGCAGGATGTGAAGGGGCCTTACGAGCGGGGGAGGGGGGAAGGCAGGGGACTGATTCGGTGCTTCCATGCCCTGCTGTGCACCCCGCCACTGGGATCAGAGGCAGCGTGATTAGGCGATGGAAGCAGGGGGGGTTATTAGACACTGCAGCCGGACAAACAGACGTTGACCTACAGGGATCCACGCTGCGACACGTCCTCCGCTCGTCCTTAGGGCCCCCTTCTCCCTGCAGCGTGCGTGCTCTCCCTCCCTGACCTCCTCCGACCCCTTGACCTTCCGATGAGTTTCTCAAAGGTCAACGCTTAGTCATTCGGTGACGTGTTTTTTCCCTGGTTGTTCGCGGAGTGTGGGACGAAGAGTTGTCTAACATGATGCTTATTTGCGTGTGTGTGTGCCTGTGTGTGTGTGTGTGTGTGTGCCTGTGTGTGTGTGCCTGTGTGTGTGCCTGTGTGTGTGTGTGTTACAGGGAGACATCCAGCAGCTACTGATAGTGGAGGACGCCCAGGCTGCAGCAGACTACTGCCAGCACTACATCCCAGACTGCGATGCCCCTCTGCCCTACAACACCCAGGCCCAGGTCACCCAGGAGGTTGGTACTCCCACCAGCAGGGGGAGACACACCCAGCCCCGATCTCTCTCTCTCTCTCACACACACACACACACACACACACACACACACATACGCTCTAAGAAAGAGAGAGTGTGCATGTTAGAGAACAGAAAGGGACTTTCAGCACACACTGTAAGATTCCAATCCAATCCAACTTTATTTCTATTGCACTTTAAAACAACACGGTTGACCAAAGTACATAGCATCACAAGCATCACGTACATAGCAATATTAAAAACACAATAAATAGACACACACTATACACAGTAAAAACAACACAACAATAGGTAAAAAACTCAACAAATAGAGACACACTGCAAACGGTAAAAGATTTGGCTTGATCGTTTTTTTCTCTCCTTGATCATCGTTTCGATTGTTGCAAATGAACCTTTTGTTGTTGTTGTTGCAGCAACAGATAGTCAGGTTTTAATGATGAATTCTTGAGAGATTTTTCTGGATAAAACCTCCATGACTCAGTCTTGCCTTCAGGATTCCCCAGACACCGTTTCAAGTTTAGGCGTAAGCAAGTCTCGCTGCCAGGCTTTCGTTCCCAGAAGCCCTTGTTTTTCAGCCAACCAATAAAAAACACAGAACAAGCATGCATCTGCCTCCAGAGCCACAATCCCAAAGATTGAGCCGACCTACACGTGACTTGATTTATTGCAAATCAATCCCCCCAGCCAGCCAGTCCTGTGCCCAGCCAGCGCTAACTCAGTTAGCGGTTAACACAAGGCCAGAGAGAGCAAACAGAGAAGGAGGAGGAGCACCAGAAGAGCTCTCCTCTGGTCTGATCTGGAGCCAGGATCGGAGCATCCCTCCCTGGGTAATGTCAGGTGCTCCTCTGGCAGCCTCTCGCTCCTGTTTTGTAGCCTGAGCACGCCCGCACACACACACACACACACACACACACGCACACACACACACACGGTAAACAGCCAGGGGGACTGGAGATCTCACCGGATATCACTGCTTCTCCAATCCATGGGCCTGCATGGGCAATGGCAGCATTCCTGGGTATACTGTATATTTGTGTGTGTGTGTGTGTGTGTGTGTTTGTGTTGTAACGTGTGAGTGTGTGAGCTGTGAGTGAGACAGTACATCTGTGGTGGAGATTAAGGGAAAGATAAAGCGAGAATTAATGGATGATGAGGACCGATAAAGACAGCAGTGGGAACGAGAAATACAAATAGAACATATATGGGGTGTGTGTGTGTGTGTTTGTGTGTGTGTGTGTGTTTAACGGTGGAAAGCGTTGATCATTTATTTGGCTGAACGTGAGGTGCTGTTAGGGCTGCTAGCAGGGACATTGAGTTCTATCCCTACAGTACTCCCAGCTGAGGGTATAGTGGTGTGTGTGAGTGTGTGTGTGTGAGTGTGTGTGTGTGTGTCTATTTGAGGTCCTTCTGGCTGTGGTTGAACCGCAGCTGAGGAACAGGCTTGTGTGTCCAGATCCTTTAACACTGCTCTGCATGCAAGGTCACTCTCACAATGACCTTGTTACTGCATTAGACAACAACAGACCCCATCACTGGTTCCCACGCCCACTCTCTCTCTCTCTCTCTCTCTCTCTCTCACTCTCCCTCTCTCTCTCCCTTTCTTTCTGTCTCTCTCTTTCTGTCTCTCTCTCTGTGTCTCTCTCTGTATCTCTCTGTGTGTGTCTCTCTCTCTCTGTATCTCTCTCTCTCCCTCCCTCTCTCTCTCTCTCTCTCTCTCTCTCTCTCTCTCTCTCTCTCTCTCTCTCTCTCTCTCTCTCTCTCACTCTCCCTCTCTCTCTCCCTTTCTTTCTGTCTCTCTCTTTCTGTCTCTCTCTCTGTGTCTCTCTCTGTATCTCTCTGTGTCTCTCTCTCTGTATCGCTCTCCCTCTCTCTCTATCTCACTCTCCCTTTCTTTCTGTCTCTCTCTCTCTGTATCTCTCTGTGTGTGTCTCTCTCTCTCTGTATCTCTATCTCACTCTCCCTCTCTCACTCTCCCTTTCTTTCTGTCTCTTTCTTTCTGTCTCTCTCTGTGTCTCACTCTGTATCTCTCTGTGTCTCTCTCTCTGTATC
Organism: Neosalanx taihuensis; assembly: GCA_030340665.1. Classification (NCBI taxonomy): domain Eukaryota; kingdom Metazoa; phylum Chordata; class Actinopteri; order Osmeriformes; family Salangidae; genus Neosalanx; species Neosalanx taihuensis. The sequence continues at coordinate 13,107,125 of CM059298.1, forward strand.
GCTCTCCCTCTCTCTCTATCTCACTCTCCCTTTCTTTCTGTCTCTCTCTTTCTGTCTCTCTCTCTGTGTCTCTCTTTCTCTCTCTCTGTATCTCTATCTCTCCTCTCTCTCTCATCAACGTCAACGGCGAGACATTCTTGCGGTTACAGTAGCACCGCTTTGCGACCCAAATTGAATTCACCTCATTCCCAGCGCAATAGTACACCCTGGGAACAGCCGACCTGTGACCTCAGCGTACCCTGGGGAGGAGGCGGAGCCAGCCGGCTGCTCTGTCCCCGCCCTCGCCACGGCGCTTCAGGACGCGTCGCCCCTCTCCCTTCTTCTCCCCCTGGTCTGCTGGGCGACGCCGTGTTTCACCGTGTTGCCTTTTTGTCTCCTCTCCCTGCCCCGTGCCCCCCCTCCTTTACTCCCCCGCCTCACCTCCTCCTCCCCCCCCCTTCTTGTAAAAGATCCCCCCGCCCCCATCCGCTCCCGCCGTGCAGAGCGACGAGCCGGTGGAGTCAAAGAAGCCCCCCAAGAAAGACAGGAAGGGCAAAAAGGATAAATCCAAAAAGAAGCGGGACAAGTCGTCCAGGAAGAAGGGCAAGAAGGAGGCCAGGAGGAAGAGGAAGGAGAAGGAGGAAGAGGAGGGGGGGCCTTCGGAAGGCGGCTTGCTCGGTCTGTCCACCACGGTGCCTGAGTACCTCTCCCAGGCCCCCTACCAGGCCCCTGTGCTCCCTGAGGGGGGGACAGCCCACCCCCAGGGCTGCCCTCCGCAGCGAGGACACCGACCACTCCCTCCCAGAGATAACCACCATCACCCCTGATGTCAGTGTTGAGGTCGCCCCCACGGGGCCCGGTGCCCTGCCTGAACCAGAGGGCCTTAAGGAGGTAGACTGTGTGACCCCGACCCCCCCCGCCCCTCCATTCCTCCATCTCAACCCAAACTCATCTAACTCAGCACACCCCCACCTCCTCCTAACCTCAGAGGTCATGCCCCTCCCCCCCTCCCACCACCCTGTTGTACCCCCCCACCCTCCCGCTCCCCCCAACCACTAACCAGCGCATCTCTAACCAGCACCGATCCAGTGGACCCCAGGAGACGACCTTACAGTCCACCTAACATAGGCTAACATAGCTGGACACGTTCTAGAACACATACAGACATATATAACTCAAGTTACAGAAGTTATACAATGTATGTGTTCTAAGACATGCTAAAAGAACTAGACCTAGTTGTGTGCGACTGGATGAAAGTCATACATACATCACATTTGAATGTATGCGTATATATGACGTATCCAAATATCCAATAAAGAGGATGTCTTTGGTCTGTTCATACTGTAGCGCAGGGGTGTCCAATCTGGTCCTCGAGGGCCGCTTTCCTGAAGGTTTTAGATGTTTCCCTGCTCCAGCACACCTCCACAGAGCTTGATAACGACGCTTCATTAGAATCAGGTGTGCTGGAGCAGGGAAACATCTAAAACCTTCAGTAGAGCGGCCCTCAAGGACCAGGGTTCCTGGAGACCCCTGCTGTAGCGGGTAACAAACCGTAACAAACCGTATCGTTACTGAATCATCATCTCATCATATCACTCATCTCATAACACAATGTCATCTCCTCCTGGTTGTGAAGTGATCACCTCTCTCATATTAACACCACCTGTCAGCCTTGTACCCAACACGTCCCTGTAACCTGCTCCAGCCCAGCTGGGGGCGCTCTCCTCTCCCCTGTACCCTGGGGATACTGAGGCTGGGCTCCAGGAGGCACCTCCCTCCCAGGACTGCCAGCGTCGCCAGGGCCACAGTTGCCGGCGGCAGTGCGCCTGACCCTGTACCCTCTGCCCCAGGTGGATCGTCCTGTAAAGGAGCCAGAGGTGGAGGAGTACGGAGACCATTTCTACGGCGACCAGTACGACGACCTCTCCGTCTCCACGGTAGCGGTGGGCCCCAACGTCACCGAGTACGACGTGAGTGTCTCGTTGTCAGCAGCAGCAGCTCGGCCGAGCTCCGAGTCCAGCGAGTCCATCTTCTTCTGGGTTTCCCAGGTTACGGAGTACGAGGAGGACGCCGGGAACGAGACGGATCAGGAGGAGTACGAGGAGTACGAGACCTACGACGAAGGCTACCGCTTCGCTGAGAGAGAAACCGCCGGAACCTGGAATGGAGAGGTGAGGTCCAGCTTCAACCCCTGCCTGTCCAAAAACACGAACCCTGAACATTGCGAGCGCCGTTCAATCCTCTCTCTCGTGTTTACCTCATCCATTCCACAGGGGAGCCTCGGAGCCTTGAAGGGCCAAAAGGGAGACCCCGCCGTCATCGAGCCGGTATGTCACTTCCTGAGCAGCTCCGTGAAACGTACGATTCCGGGTGTTTCCGTGCCAACGTGTCTCGTCTGGATCTGTGTTTTCAGGGCATACTGAGGGAGGGGCCGCCCGGACCCCCAGGAGCAGAGGTGAAGCCCCCTTCCTCTCTGACTCCGGAGACGTACCGCCTCTCTATCACGCCGCCACCATACTGAAACTGCTACCTGTGTGTCTTCCACAGGGACTACCAGGAATACCAGGCCCCCCTGGCCCTACAGGACCCATGGGAGACCCTGGAGAGTTGGTACGTTCCCCCTTTCCCCCCTCCCCAGCCCCCATTTTGTGACAGGCTACCTGTAGAAGGAGGTCTGCAGGGCCAGTGGGGTCCTGGTGTAAACGCTGGTACGGTCAGGATGTGCTAGGCTTTGACCAGGGCCCATAGAGAGGCTAAGTCCATAGAGAGGCTAAGTGACCTGGTTGTGACCCAGAAGGCTCACCTGCTTCAGGGGGCTGCTGGTGACTCTGAATTTGACCTCATTCCTGCTGTTGTTCGTGTCCACCAAGTGTCTGTGTTTGTTTGTCCTTGTTAGACTAGCTAGCTCTTTAAAACAGACTGCAGCAGAAAGTCATTCTCAGCGTTGCTCAGGTTTTTCGACGCCGTCTTTCGCTTCGAGGTGAAGAACCACGAACCTGCAGAGCCTCGCAGAGTGTCGTCCAAGAACCCTTCCGATGCGTCTGTTAAAGCAGGCTCTAGATGACGCAGCACCAGGCTGCGGGCTAGCTTTCACACACCGTCTTCGGAGGTTAATCACTCGAGATAACACGCTGATAAGCTTCGAGGACGGGGGGCAGGGGGGGGGGGGGGGGGGGGGGGCGGTTTTACGATTTCTGATCGCAGTCCTGTTTGGACAGGCTCTCCGGTGGAATAGAGAAGGATCAAAGGAGGACTTTAACACTTTGTTTTGTGTTTATAGGCAGACTGTCATGGGAGCTAGCCTAACATCAGACGCTTCTGGTGTGTTCTCACTAGACAGGCTAATTGATAGTGAGATTGAGTGAGATGCCCTGAGGAAATGGAGCATGGCTTGTTTTCACAGTGATGAGGTAGCAAAGGATCTTCCAGTGTGTGTGAAGCTGCACGTACATGACTTAACGTACAGGGCCGGAACACACAAGTTTATGCACACGCACACACACACACACACACCTTATCTAAACACTCCCCTCTCTCTTCTTGTCAGGGTCCTGAAGGAAGACCTGGTCTGGCTGGGGCTGATGGGATACCGGGTCCTCCAGGCACGATGCTAATGCTACCTGTAAGAATGAGATCGATTATAACTTTTCACTTTCTTAATCGATACCCTTCCCTGTGCTAAGCTTCGATAAGCGACGCCTGTTGAAGAGCAGTACCAGCTCAATGCCACTAGAGGGAGCTGTGTGATAGAGTTTCGGTCCTGGTGATGAGAGGAACATGTGAATCAGCAGTGTGGCCCCTCCCTCCCTCTCTTCCCTCCAGTTCCAGGCTGGTGGGGACTTCCGGAAGGGCCCCATGGTGTCGGCCCAGGAGGCCCAGGCTCGGGCCATCCTGCAGCAGACCAAGGTAGGACACAGCACAGCCACTGACAGCCTCCCTCAGAGGGCTGTGGTCCCTGTGACACTGTGCTGTATGTTCAGGTTCCTGAAGCCTTCTAATGTCTACTTTGCAAATCACATGAATGTACTGTATCCTTCTTTTATCTTTACATACAGCGTTTGCTCTTTCATGCCAAAGGCCATGTGACATCTCTTTAGTTTCTTTTGAATTGGGGCTCTTTTATTTACGAAGCTGTTGTTTGTTTCAGATGTCGTTGACGGGTCCTCCAGGTCCTCTGGGCCTTACAGGGCGTCCAGGGCCCATAGTAAGACAATACTGACACATTATAAGACAATACTGACAGTCTGGACCATCATAAGACACTACTGACACAGTCTGGACCATCATAAGACACTACTGACACAGTCTGGACCATCATAAGACACTACTGACACAGTCTGGACCATCATAAGACACTACTGACAGTCTGGACCATTATAACACACTACTGACACAGTCTGGACCATCATAAGACACTACTGACACAGTCTGGACCATCATAAGACACTACTGACAGTCTGGACCATTATAACACACTACTGACACAGTCTGGACCATCATAAGACACTACTGACACAGTCTGGACCATCATAAGACACTACTGACAGTCTGGACCATTATAACACACTACTGACACAGTCTGGACCATCAAAAGACACTACTGACACAGTCTGGACCATCATAAGACACTACTGACAGTCTGGACCATTATAACACACTACTGACAGTCTGGACCATCATAAGACACTACTGACACAGTCTGGACCATCATAAGACACTACTGACAGTCTGGACCATTATAACACACTACTGACAGTCTGGACCATCATAAGACACTACTGACACAGTCTGGACCATCATAAGACACTAGTGACAGTCTGGACCATCATAAGACACTACTGACAGTCTGGACCATCATAAGACACTACTGACACAGTCTGGACCATCATAAGACCCTCCCCCTGTGTTCTAAGTCCTCTGTGTGTGTGTGTGTGTGTGTGTGTGTGTGTGTGTGTGCGTGTGTGTGTGTTTAAGGGTCTCCCTGGATCTAGCGGGCTGAAAGGGGACAGTGGAATCAACGGCCCAGCTGTAAGTATGAGACGGTTCTTATTGGATGGTGGTATTTCCTGGCGTCCCAGTGCTCATCCCCCTCTCCGTGCTCAGGGTCCTCGTGGGTTGCCAGGTTCTCCAGGACTGAACGGAAGACCAGGAAAGAGGGTAAAGCACGGATTTACATTCAGCAGACGCTATCATCCGGAGTGACATCCCCCCTGAGGAGAGTAGAGGGAAGCGTGTCGTCCAAGGACGCTACGTCATGTTGCCACAGCCGGGAATCAAGCTCGCAACTTACCGATCGCTAGCCCGACGCCTTAACCGCTCAGCCACCTTATTCCCCCCTTTTGCAGTTTATTTTGTTATTATTGTTGCAGTTTGATGATCCATACTCTGTACTGCAGATTCAGCCTCTTTCTTTATTCCTCTGCTGGCGAGGTAGTGTTCGTTTGCTCTTGTGTGATTACATTACCATATTGTATCTCTGTTTATTTGTGTGTGTGTGTGTGTGTGTCTCAGGGACGAGCAGGATCTGATGGTGGCCGAGGGGCCCCAGGGGAAACAGGGTCCAAGGTGAGTTCTTCGTATTTTAACTAGGGTTCGAGCGTATTAGAAAAACCTTTATTCGTCCCCCGGGGGGGAAATCACAGTTCATATACCTCCAACACACTAGGTCCTAATCAATCGGTGTATTTGCATATTCATGCTTGGGTTTCCTATTCAAGGTCTTCTGCATGCGCGCGCAAATGAGTCGTCACATGGGAAATAGTTGAATTCCTGTAAAGTCTAATCATGTTTCCTGCAGAGTAAGCCTGCAGATATCCGGGCTCTAACTTTATTACACGTATTGACAGTGCCAGCAACTCAATACTTAGCAGCTACAAGACGAGCTTAGTGAATAAGGAAGGTTCCCCTGGTGGCAGAACTGACTGAAGAGCCACGTCTTTATCTCTCTGAGCAGGGCTGCAGCGCAGGGAAGGACCTCCAGCTAATCTGCCCCCCTCCTCCCCCTCCCATCCCTGCCACCCCCCACCTCCACCACCCTGCCCCCCCATCCTCCCATCCCTGTAACCACTCCCCACCTCCACCACCCTGGCCCCCCCATCCTCCCATCCCTGTAACCACTCCCCACCTCCACCACCCTGGCCCCCCTCCTCCCATCCCTGTAACCACTCCCCACCTCCACCACCCTGGCCCCCCCCTCCTCCCATCCCTGTAACCACTCCCCACCTCCACCACCCTGGCCCCCCCATCCTCCCATCCCTGTAACCACTCCCCACCTCCACCACCCTGGCCCCCCTCCTCCTATCCCTGCCACCCCCCACCTCCACCACCCTGCCCCCCTCCTCCCCCTCCCATCCCTGCCACCCCCCACCTCCACCACCCTGCCCCCCCATCCTCCCATCCCTGTAACCACTCCCCACCTCCACCACCCTGGCCCCCCCATCCTCCCATCCCTGTAACCACTCCCCACCTCCACCACCCTGCCCCCCCCCCATCCCTAACCACCCCCCCCCACCACTCCCCCCACCTCCACCACCCTGGCCCCCCTCCTCCCATCCCTGTAACCACTCCCCACCTCCACCACCCTGGCCCCCCCCTCCTCCCATCCCTGTAACCACTCCCCACCTCCACCACCCTGGCCCCCCCATCCTCCCATCCCTGTAACCACTCCCCACCTCCACCACCCTGGCCCCCCTCCTCCCATCCCTGCCACCCCCCACCTCCACCACCCTGGCCCCCCATCCTCCCATCCCTGTAACCACTCCCCACCTCCACCACCCTGGCCCCCCCATCCTCCCATCCCTGCCACCCCCCACCTCCACCACCCTGCCCCCCCTTCTCCCCACATCCCTGTAACCACTCCCCACCTCCACCACCCTGGCCCCCCCCTCCTCCCATCCCTGTAACCACTCCCCACCTCCACCACCCTGGCCCCCCCATCCTCCCATCCCTGTAACCACTCCCCACCTCCACCACCCTGGCCCCCCTCCTCCTATCCCTGCCACCCCCCACCTCCACCACCCTGCCCCCCTCCTCCCCCTCCCATCCCTGCCACCCCCCACCTCCACCACCCTGCCCCCCATCCTCCCATCCCTGTAACCACTCCCCACCTCCACCACCCTGGCCCCCCCATCCTCCCATCCCTGTAACCACTCCCCACCTCCACCACCCTGGCCCCCCTCCTCCCATCCCTGTAACCACTCCCCACCTCCACCACCCTGGCCCCCCCCTCCTCCCATCCCTGTAACCACTCCCCACCTCCACCACCCTGGCCCCCCCATCCTCCCATCCCTGTAACCACTCCCCACCTCCACCACCCTGGCCCCCCTCCTCCCATCCCTGCCACCCCCCACCTCCACCACCCTGGCCCCCCATCCTCCCATCCCTGTAACCACTCCCCACCTCCACCACCCTGGCCCCCCCCATCCTCCCATCCCTGTAACCACTCCCCACCTCCACCACCCTGGCCCCCTCCTCCCCCTCCCATCCCTGCCACCCCCCACCTCCACCACCCTGCCCCCCTCCTCCCCCTCCCATCCCTGCCACCCCCCACCTCCACCACCCTGCCCCCCTCCTCCCATCCCTGCCACTCCCCACCTCCACCACCCTGGCCCCCCCCATCCTCCCATCCCTGCCACCCCCCACCTCCACCACCCTGGCCCCCCCTCCTCCCATCCCTGTAACCACTCCCCACCTCCACCACCCTGGCCCCCCCATCCTCCCATCCCTGTAACCACTCCCCACCTCCACCACCCTGGCCCCCCCCATCCTCCCATCCCTGTAACCACTCCCCACCTCCACCACCCTGGCCCCCCCTCCTCCCATCCCTGTAACCACTCCCCACCTCCACCACCCTGGCCCCCCCTCCTCCCGTCCCTGTAACCACCCCCCACCTCCACCA
>CM059298.1:13120000-13122500 GCA_030340665.1 Neosalanx taihuensis
AGCATTTGTGCCAGACTCGCGTTTTGGGAATTCCAACTGCCGGCCTTCGAAACATCAATATTTCCCTTTCACTCACGTTAGTGTCACTCCAGCTGTCGTTAGATTTCCACTCTGCCATCGTACCCTCGCCATCCGCCCATTAGAGTCAAGCAGGATCTCATCGTGCCGTCCTCATCATGCACTCTTATCCTCACAGTGGGGAGCTTTGTACTTCGCTACCCATAAACCCTAGCTTCAGCCGGTTCTCTCTGAGTTTCAGTCCCAGGCAGAGGAGCTGATGTTGTTGTTTGCCGCAGGGCTTACCCGGAGCCCAGGGACCTGTCGGCTATCCAGGAACTCGCGGTGTAAAGGTAAGCCTTATTATTATTATTATTATTATTCCTGTCTGCTCGAACTTTGAATTCCCCTCCGATGTGTTCCGTCCTCTTCCTGTGTGATGGACAAGTTCTGCTGCGCTGCCCGGGTCCACCGCTGACAGCTGGGGGGAGAGAGAGAACGCTCCTCGCTCTCCCAGGAACCACCGATGACTGAAGGAATCCCACTCGACAGACAATAGATAATCAGTGTCAGTCAGGACTGCGGTCAGGGATGTGTGTGGGGGTGTGTGTGGAGGGTGTGTGTGGAGGGTGTGTGTGGAGGGTGTGTGTGGAGGGTGTGTGTGGAGGGTGTGTGTGTGGAGGGGGTGTGTGGAGGGTGTGTGTGGAGGGTGTGTGTGGAGGGTGTGTGTGTGGAGGGTGTGTGTGGAGGGGGTGTGTGGAGGGTGTGTGTGGAGGGTGTGTGTGTGGAGGGTGTGTGTGGAGGGTGTGTGTGGAGGGTGTGTGTGTGGAGGGTGTGTGTGGGGGGTGTGTGGAGGGGGTGTGTGGAGTGTGTGTGTGGAGGGGTGTGTGTGGAGGGTGTGTGTGTGGAGGTGTGTGTGGAGGGTGTGTGTGGAGGGTGTGTGTGGAGGGTGTGTGTGTGTGGAGGGTGTGTGTGGAGGGGTGTGTGTGTGGAGGGTGTGTGTGTGAGGGTGTGTGTGGAGGGTGTGTGGAGGGTGTGTGTGGAGGGTGTGTGTGGAGGGTGTGTGTGGAGGTGTGTGTGTGGAGGGTGTGTGTGGAGGGGGTGTGTGGAGGGGTGTGTGGAGGGTGTGTGTGGAGGGTGTGTGTGTGGAGGGTGTGTGTGGGGGGGTGTGTGGAGGGGGTGTGTGTGTGTGTGTGAGGGGGTGTGTGGAGGGTGTGTGTGTGGAGGGTGTGTGTGGAGGTGTGTGTGTGGAGGGTGTGTGTGGAGGGGTGTGTGGAGGGTGTGTGTGGAGGGGTGTGTGTGGAGGGTGTGTGGTGGGGGTGTGTGTGTGTGTGGAGGGTGTGTGTGGAGGGTGTGTGTGGAGGGTGTGTGTGGAGAGTGTGTGTGTGGAGGTGTGTGTGGAGGGGGTGTGTGGAGGGTGTGTGTGGAGGGTGTGTGTGTGGAGGGTGTGTGTGGGGGTGTGTGGAGGGGTGTGTGGAGTGTGTGTGTGGAAGTGTGTGTGGAGGGGGTGTGTGAGGGTGTGTGTGGAGGGTGTGTGTGGAGGGTGTGTGTTCGCTCAGGGTTCGTTAGGAGGCTGCGTACCTCCTCAACGATCTCTCCTCTCTTGTTGAGACTTCTAGAATTGCGTTGGTCAGAATATATATCATTAGGATGTAATGGGCCGGTCCTCCAGTCATTAGTGTCCGAGGAGTTTAAGGGGTAAGAGCTGGTCAATACCAGAGCAAGACTGAATCAATATAAATGTAAGGATCATGCTACAGGGGACAAATGAGAGGGTTCCGTTGTGCCTCTGCTGATTTGTCATAACACGCAGCCAGGTATTGACTTGCCGGTCCTCACGATTGGTGTTTTCTTTCTCTCTCTCTCTCTCTCTCTCTCTCTCTCTCTCTCTCTCTCTCTCTCTCTCTCTCTCTCTCTCTCTCTCTCTCTCTCTCTCTCTCTCTCTCTCTCTCTCTCTCTCTCTCTCTCTCTCTCTGTCTCTCTCTCTCTCTCTCTCTGTCTCTCTCTCCGAGAACACCAGACACCTCATCAGGATGGCAGAGAGAGAGGCTCGACGAAACAAAGCACGACGAAGGACCAACCCTGAGGCACCAGTGGGAGTCCAGAAGGGTGGACAGATCAAGAATGAAATCTCCCCCTGTAGAGCTGACTGGACTGGCAGCAGAGGTAGATCTAAAGCCATAGAGAAAGAGATCAGGGCTGAGCTGAGGGGCACAGACCGCTCGTCTTTATCACTCTCCTCCTGCACATCAGACGAACCCAAGAAACCCAAGAAGAGCTGGAGAAGATTCTTCACAAAGGGATTTTGGAGAAAACAGTAGAATGTGCACCAGCCCACACTTGACTGATGATGGGGACTAATAACATCACTATACACCATAACATCCCTATACACAACAACACAACACAACACACAACAACATCACACTAATAACAGCATACATGTTGTGAATAAAACGTTTCATTTGAAACAATTTTCTGTTGTGTGTGTCATCCTTCTTTA
>CM059298.1:13127500-13145000 GCA_030340665.1 Neosalanx taihuensis
ATGATAAGGAGCACATATTTCTTTGTCACAAAAAACATTCATGAAATTTTTTCTTTTATGAATTTATTATGGGTCTTTTTGAAAATGTGACAAAATCTGCTGGGTCAAAAATATACATACAGCAATGTTAATATTTGGTTAAATGTCCCTTGGCCATTTTCACCTCAATTAGGCGCTTTCGGTAGACATCCACAAGCTTCTGGCAAGCTTCTGGTTGAATCTTTGACCACTCCTCCTGACAGAATCGGTGCAGTTCAACTAAATTTGTTGGTTTTCTGAGTCGGACTTGTCTCTTCAGCACAGTCCACATATTCTCTATGGGGTTTAAGTCAGGACTTTGGGAAGGCCACTCTAAGACCTTAATTCTAGCTTGATTTAGCCATTCCTTCACCACTTTTGATGTATGTTTGGGGTCATTGTCCTGTTGGAACACCCAACTACGTCCAAGACCCAACTTTCTGGCTGATGATTTTAGGTTTTCCTGCAGAATTTGGAGGTAGTCTTCCTTCTTCATTATTCCATTTACTTTCTGTAAAGCACCAGTTCCACTGCCAGCAAAACAGGCCCACAGCATAATACTACCACCACCATGTTTGACGGTAGGTATGGTGTTCTTGGGGTGAAAGGCCTCACCTTTTCTCCTCCAAACATATTTCTGGTCATTGTGGCCAAAAAGCTCAATTTTAGTTTCGTCTGACCACAGAACTTTCCTCCAGAAGGCCTTGTCTTTGTCCATGTGATCAGCAGCAAACTTCAGTCGAGCTGTAAGGTGCCGCTTCTGGAGTAATGGCTTCCTTCTTGCACGGCAGCCTCTCAGCCCATGGCGATGTAGAACACGCTTGACTGTGGACACTGACACATGTGTTCCAGCAGCCTCCAACTCATTGCAGACTTGCTTTTTGGTGGTTCTTGGTTGACTCTTGACCAACCTGACCAATTTTCTCTCAGCAGCAAGTGATAGCTTGCGTTTTCTTCCTGATCGTCGCAATGATACAACTGTGCCATGCACTTTATACTTACAAACAATTGTTTGCACAGTTGATCTTGGGACCTGCAACTGCTTTGAAATGGCTCCAAGGGACTTTCCTGACTTGTTCAAGTCAATGATGCGCTTTTTTTAGATCCGTGCTGAGCTCCTTAGACTTTCCCATTGTAGTATTTCTGGCTGAGTCTAGTGAATGTGTCAAACAAGCCCTATTTACATGGACTGAAAGAAGTCACCAGCTGGAGTCAATCATAATCACTCGTAAGAAGTTAGGAGGCCATGCCAAAAAGCAAATTGGATTGAAACAACTTTTTCTACATCACCAAGTTGGTAATTCAAGGTGCTGTATGTATATTTTTGACCCAGAAGATTTTGACACATTTTCAAAAGACCCGTAATAAATTCGTAAAAGGACCATTTTTCATGAATGTTTTCTGTGACAAAGAAATATGTGCTCCTTATCATTCCATCACAGAAAAATAAGAGTTGTAGAGTTTATTGAAAACCCTATATTGCCATGGCATACATGATCTTCACTAGTGTATGTAAACTTTTGACCACAACTGTATATAAATAAAAGATTGTGGTGTTACCTACATATTCTTGAGGGTTATTAGAACACATGTCTTAAATATTTAAATGTTGTCATTTTTAATTTTGATGTTATTAAATAAAGGGCATAACAGTAATGTCTCAAACTAAACTATGTACATTTAGTTTGAGATGCTGTGCATCCTTGGTAAGATTCAAATTTGATCTGAAATCATGTGTTTGAAAAATGTAGTTATTTTCCCAAAAGTGGTCCTTTGGCTCAACTTACCCCGGTGACGGGAAAGTAAAAATGTCAAAGTCCCCAACAAGGCCTGTTTGAAATGGTCAGAACTAAAGAACTGGGCTTCAAAGAGATACCTCCACCCTCCCCTTCCCCCTTCATACCTCCCTCCCTCCCCTTGTCCCTCCATACCTCCTCCCTCCCTCTCTGTCCCACTCCAACTAACTCTGGTCTGGTTCAAATTACCCCACAACTACCAGTTGAACAAACTTGCATCCTCCAGCAGTTTAGAGCTAAAGTTATGCAAACAGTATAACCTCATATTGTAATTAACTAAATCACTAACACATGGGTGAATGACTTTCAAACGTCTCTTTAATTGTTCAGGCGTAAAAATCATGACTCCTTAAACATGCAAAAATGAATGGGAAATGCATAATTCTCCAAATGTTTTGAACTTAAATGTGCTTACCGCTACATACATGATCTTCTCTTCTGCACAGCGCAGGTGAAAAGCCTCTTCGACAGTGTATGGCAGGGGTGTCCAATCCTGGTCCTCGAGAGTCGCTGTTCTGAAGGTTTTAGATGTTTCCCTGCTCCGCCACACCAGATTCTAATGAAGGGTCGTTATCAAGCTCTGTGGAGGTGTGCTGGAGCAGGGAAACATCTAGAAGAGTCAGGACAGCGGCCCTCGAGGACCAGGATTGGACACCCCTGATGTATGGTCGATAAAAAGAAATGTGTTTATCGTTGTCTAGAAAACAAGGGTGGCTCAACTTACCCACTGGCTCAACTTAACCCTTTCTGCTCTTCATCACAATACGCATCCAAAATGGGACGATGTGGGATTGCGTAACCCCAATTATACGAACATACGTCCGTGCTGGTGAATCTATGTTAGGTCCCCCGCGCGTGTGTGTGTGTGTGTTAGAAAGTCCACATATCTAGATCCCGAACTCATTTCACACATAATTGTTTTTCCCTTCTGCATCACAGCTGTGCGGTGCTTTTTCCTCCAGTCGAATGGATAAGCAATTAGACCGTCACATGCAGCTCTGATCTGCTGGCGTGATATCTGGGACTCATCCTCACTCTGTGAAGAGCTTTCATTCTTTCATACGTTCATGTATTTGGAGTGAAGATACACAGGGGTGTTGTCATCCGTCTCGTTGGCTTGTGTGAGGTGAACGTCCGCAAAGCCAAGAGAGAGAGAGAGAGTCGATGAGTTCTCGTCGTTGTTCGTTTTTTGCCCCGGGAGTCGTAGGGGGAGTTGTGTATTGTCCTGTGTTGCTAAATGTCAGCCCCCACCCTGTGTGAGCCCATCAGGGTCCCTCACCCTACCCAGCACGGCCAATTGAGAAAAAGGTCACCTCCAGTGAAAAGGATCTCCATGGTTACTCGGATAGATTCAACGTCCTATTCTAATGCCCTGAATCCCTCATGATAGCCTGCTATCGCGTCGAGAAACATTAGTTTGTCGAATCCTTTTAAATACCCACAATGCAAATCACCAGGGGACCTCGTGTTTCTATCAAAGTACTCTTCATCTTCCCAGATAATACAAATGCACTCTCTGATATTAAAATATACATCCGACTCTTTTGTGGCGTCTGGCAGTGGAAAGAAAGGTCTACGCCCTCCAATGTCAGCGTCCCCTTCAGAACATAGCTGATGGTCTCCTCTAGCTGGGAGGAGATGGAGGAGAGTGGAGCTGAGCGGGAACAAACAGCAGCGGGCGGCGTGTTGCGAGGGGGCCAGATCGCCATCGTGACACGTGTCTGACCGGATCTTCATCTGCTATCTCCATCTCTTCCCTCTCACCTTCCTTAACATCCCCCCTTACCAACTCACCCCCCTCCCCGCCGGATAAACCTTCACGGCTATCACCTTGGAAACAATGGCACCATGGAAGATGCTGGTACGATAGCTGGTGTGCTGGGGTCGCGAGGGGAAGATTGTACAACAACATTTGTACCTGTCCAGGGGGGCTCCACTGGTGGTTCAGTGGTAGGATTCTTGCCTGCCATGTGCAGAAGGCCTGGGTTCGATTCCCGGTGGCGGTTCAATTCCCGGCCAATGCCTTAACAACGTAAGCAGCTGTGAAATGCCCCCACTGTGGGACTAGTCAAGGATGATTTCATCGACATATATGTCAAGAAGGTAACATGCTTTTCTTGTCAACCCTCCGGGACAATTACAGTTGTTTGTTCTGCTCTCCGCAATGAACGACAGACTCTTAAATGGTAAAGGTCGATATTTATTTTGTCATCACAAATGAAAATAACCATGCTTACTCATCACAGAAAGAAAAAACAATGAAAACACCCCCCCCCCCCCCCCCCCCCTCCCTGACTCTACACGCCCGCTGACCTTGCTATCAGAGTGTGGTTCTCTCTCTCTCTCTCTTTTCTATCTTCTTCATCACGTAAACAGGAGCACTTCATGGAGATCGAGATGCTTTTAGAAACCTCAGCCCCGCCCCCCACCCCCACCCCCCCCCACCCCCCCCCCCCACCCCCCCCCGTTATCAGGGTCGAGCGCTTGCCTCGGCTCTCTCAGTCCCCGGAGGTCTTAATGACCTGGAATAGCGTGACGTTATAGAGCACTTGGTGTCCATTGTTCCAGGTGTAGAGCACCCTCTCCCTGGGGTTATAGTCCATCATGGAGATGTGGGAGTACTGGTTGTGGAAGGGGATGTCCGTGTACTCGTAGGTGGACGTGTTGGTGTAGTAGGCGAAGTAGATCTTGGCGCCGGCCAGATGGGAGTTGGTGACGTACAGCGTGCCGCAGATCATGAAGGACTCTCCGGCGCTGCGCTTGGGGAAGCCAGTGTCCCAGGTCTGCAGGACCTCCAGGCTCTGGGGCTCCAGGCGGCTGATGACGATGTTGCCTGCGTTGGGGATGGTGGTGTAGACGGCCCACAGGCCGTTCTCGTCGGCCATCAGGTCGATGTCGGAGGAGCCTCCCCAGGAGTAGGGGAAGGTGTTGTTGTAGCCGGCTCCGCTGAGGCTGCGCTGGACCAGGACGCTGCGCGAGCGGAAGTGGTACTTGATGATGATGTTGCTCTGGTACTTGTTGTAGTACAGCGAGCCGTTGTAGACCACGTGGCCCGTGCCTGCCCAGGGGTGGGGGAGGAGGTGCTGCACGAAGTTCTGACTCTTCATGAAATCCCCCATGGTGCGGTACTCCAGGACTCGACGGCCCTTGAAGTACCCGTCCATAGACCACACCTGCAGGGGAGAGGACAGGATGGAGAGGTGAGGAGAGGAGGAGGACAGGCGGAAGGAGAGGGCTGTTATTCTTCTGCTCTTGTTAGTTCACACTTACAGGAAATCAACCCAGTAAGCAGTTCTCTCTCTCTTTTTCCCCCAGACCCTTCTGCCCTCCCCGTGTATCTGAATGACTGATGGGGGCCACTAACGGGGCCCTCCATCGCTCTCATCCCAGCAGCCTTCCTCCGAGACACCGCTCAGCTCTTCCATGATCCAATTTTCATGCCTTCAGACCAGTTAAGTATTCTGCTTTTAATGTTTCAAGCGAGCTTAGCAAAGGATTTAAGGTCTCTCAGTTGTTGTTCTCTTACCCCATTTCCCACCTCCCACCCCGGCTGAATTATGTAGGAGAGATGATGGAGAATTAGGCACAGTTTCTCCTTTTCAGGCTAAATGGGTCCCTGGAGCCCTGGGGGCATAGGGGCGGGTGTACAGGCTGGAAGACAGGGAGGTAGACAGGCTAGCAGCTAGACAGGCTAGCAGCTAGACAGGCAAGTAGCCAGATACGCAGACAAGCAGGAAACTAGCAAGACAGGCAGGTAGGCAAGCGACTAGACAGGCAGACATGCAGGCATGCAGACAGGCAGCAAGGCAAGCAGCTAGACAGGCAGACAGGCGGGTACCCAAACAGGCAGCAAGGCAAGCAGCTAGACAGGCAGACATGCGGTCAGGCAGACATGCAGACAGGCAGGTCCCCAAACAGGCAGCAAGGCAAGCAGCTAGACAGGCAGACAGGCAGGCATGCAGACAGGCAGGTACCCAAACAGGCAGCAAGGCAAGCAGCTAGACAGGCAGACATGCAGGCATGCAGACAGGCAGGTACCAAACAGGCAGGAAGGCAAGCAGCTAGACAGGCAGACAGGCAGCAAGGCAAGCAGCTCAGTAACTGGTTAGACAGGCTGGTAGTTAGACAGACAGGAAGGCAAGCAGCTAGACAGGCTGGTAGTTAGACAGGCAGGACAGGAAGCAGCTAGACAGGCTGGCAGACAGGCAGGTTGTTAGACAGGCAGGACGGGAGGCAGCTAGGAAGCCAACCAGGTAGTCAGCCTTGGCAGGGGAGCTGTTTTGATGGATGTTTCCCCCCAGCTGGAGAACTGCCAGCCCTGATGTCAGTGACATTTCCCTGCAAATGGGATCCCAATGACTGATACACACGCTAATTTGATCTACGTTGTGGGAGGCTATAATTGCGATCAGTGATCGAGTGGATGGCTAACACGATCTCAGAGAGCAAGGGGATCATGGGAGATCAAGGGAGAGAGGGGGGGGGCGGGCGAGGGCGTGCGAGACAGAGGGCAGGGGAGAGAGTCGGATCTGGCATCAGTGAACCTGACCTTTGTTGGGGAATATCAATTCCATGTGATCCTGTCAGAACGAGTGGATCAGAGACGCCTGTCTCTCCTCTCTCTGCTTATCTCTGTTACGCTCTCTCTCTCTCTGTGTGTGTCTCTCTCTCCCTCTCTGTGTCTCTCTCTCCCTCTCTGTGTCTCTCTCTCCCTCTCTGTGTCTCTCTCTCCCTCTCTGTGTCTCTCTCTCCCTCTCTGTGTCTCTCTCTCCCTCTCTGTGTCTCTCTCTCTCTCGCTCCCTCTCTGTGTGTCTCTCTCTCTGTCTCTGTCGCTCTCTCTCTCTGTCTCTCTCTCCCTCTCTGTGTCTCTCTCTCTCTCTCCCTCTCTCTCTTTCTCTCTCTCTCTCTCGCTCCCTCTCTCTCCCTCTCTGTGTCTCTCTCTCTCTCTGTCTCTCTCTCTGTCTCTCTCTCCCTCTCTGTGTCTCTCTCTCTTTC
Organism: Neosalanx taihuensis; assembly: GCA_030340665.1. Taxonomy (NCBI): domain Eukaryota; kingdom Metazoa; phylum Chordata; class Actinopteri; order Osmeriformes; family Salangidae; genus Neosalanx; species Neosalanx taihuensis. Next base: position 13,134,310 of record CM059298.1, read on the forward strand.
TCCCTCTCTCTCTCTGTCTCTCTCTCTCTGTGTCTCTCTCTCCCTCTCTGTGTCTCTCTCTCTCTCTCCCTCTCTCTATCTCTCCCATCCACATTCTCCCTCATTTGCTTTCTCCTCACTTCCCCCTGCGTTTTCTCCTCCTCAGTCCATCAACCCAGTCTCTTTCCTCCTTTCTGTCAACCGCTCTGTCTCTCTCTCTCCCTCTCTGTCTCTCTCTCTCTCCCTCTCTCTCTCTCTCCCTCTCTGTGTCTCTCTCTCTCCCTCTCCGTCTCTCTCTCTCTCTGTCTCTCTCTCTCCCTCTCTGTGTCACTCTCTCTCTCTCTCCTCTCCTCTCCAGCTTGCTTGCTAATGCGAGACCACGAGTCCTCTCCAATCCCCCCTTCCTGTATCATCTCATTCCAGCCCAGTTCCACACCCCCTCCTTGCTGGTCATTACCCTGGGGAGCGGCCGAACCTCCAGCTCGAGCAAGTTGGTCATTTATTTGTCCCAGATGGAGCGATTCATCAGCTGTAGGAGCGCTGACAGGAGGTGCGACGAATGAGGGGAGGGAGGAGGAGTGCGAGGAGGAGGAGGAGGAGGAGAGAGTCGAAGAAGAGAGCAGTGTTGTGCGCCGGTGACTCAGCTCTCTGTCTCCCCATCTCCCCCCCACCACCACCCCCCATCCCCTCCCATTCTGTCTGGACTGATAAGGATCCCTCTGGCCAGGGTCTATTAGGAGCTACAGTAGGGCCTGTGTTAGGAGCCTGTGTTAGGAGCCTGTGTTGGGAGCCTGTGTAAGGAGCCTGTGTTAGGAGCCTGTGTTATGAGCCTGTGTTAGGCCTGTGTTAGGAGCCTGTGTTAGGAGCCTGTGTTAGGAGCCTGTGTTAGGAGCCTGTGTTAGGAGCCTGTGTTAGGCCTGTGTTAGGAGCCTCTGTTAGAAGCCTGTGTTAGGAGCCTGTGTTAGGCCTGTGTTAGGAGCCTGTGTTAGGAGCCTGTGTTAGGAGCCTGTGTTAGGAGCCTGTGTTAGGCCTGTGTTAGGAGCCTCTGTTAGAAGCCTGTGTTAGGAGCCTGTGTTAGGAGCCTGTGTTAGGCCTGTGTTAGGAGCCTGTGTTAGGAGCCTGTGTTAGGAGCCTGTGTTAGGAGCCTCTGTTAGGAGCCTGTGTTAGGCCTGTGTTAGGAGCCTGTGTTAGGAGCCTGTGTTAGGCCTGTGTTAGGAGCCTGTGTTAGGAGCCTGTGTTAGGAGCCTCTGTTAGGAGCCTGTGTTAGGAGCCTCTGTTAGGAGCCTCTGTTAGGAGCCTGTGTTAGGCCTGTGTTAGGAGCCTGTGTTAGGAGCCTGTGTTAGGAGCCTGTGTTAGGAGCCTGTGTAAGGCCTGTGTTAGGAGCCTCTGTTAGGAGCCTGTGTTAGGAGCCTCTGTTAGGAGCCTGTGTTAGGAGCCTGTGTTAGGAGCCTCTGTTAGGAGCCTGTGTTAGGAGCCTGTGTTAGGCCTGTGTTAGGAGCCTGTGTTAGGAGCCTGTGTTAGGAGCCTGTGTTAGGAGCATGTGTTAGGAGCCTGTGTTAGGCCTGTGTTAGGAGCCTGTGTTAGGGCTGTGTTAGGAGCCTGTGTTAGGCCTGTGTTAGGAGCCTGTGTTAGGAGCCTCTGTTAGGCCTGTGTTAGGAGCCTGTGTTAGGAGCCTCTGTTAGGCCTGTGTTATGAGCCTGTGTTAGGAGCCTGTGTTAGGAGCCTCTGTTAGGAGCCTGTGTTAGGAGCCTGTGTTAGGAGCCTGTGTTAAGAGCCTGTGTTAGGCCTGTGTTAGGAGCCTGTGTTAGGCCTGTGTGAACTTACCCTGTTGTCCGAGCTGGGGATCATGGTGTCGGTCATCCAGGAACCGAACCTTGACCCCGACGCTCGAACTGTGATGGGGTTACTGACGCCGGTCAACTTCCCACATCCTGGAAACATACGGTCACTAATATCACCCCAACACAAACATACGGTCACTAATATCACCCCAACACAAACATACGGTCACTAATATCACACCAACACAAACATACGGTCACTAATATCACACCAACACAAACATACGGTCACTAATATCACACCAACACCAACACAAACTCCAGGCTTTCAGATCTTTCCAGTGTTGAAGAGGATGAACAGGATCCAAGCTGGGGAATGTAGTGAAATGTTAAACAGCTACAGGCTGCACGTTAGCTGCAATACAGATTTTCACGATCATCATTTTCTGTTGGATTCTGTTGAGTCATCTGTTTAGCTAACATCATTTATGAGGATGCGATCATCTATCCAACTTCTTGTCTAATTTATTCAGCTAATAGAAGGAATACGCTTTAAACACCAGCAGTAGTTGGACCATTAACAGGTCAGACCTAAAGCTCCACTTTCACTGCAGTTTGCTAATCGTACAGCATTAAAATGTAGCACTGATCCCGAAACGAGGCTCTCTGCTGAGATTGGAGGTCTGACGAAATGCTCAGTACTTACATTTAGTCATTTTCTACTTTCTCACTTTTCTACATGCATTTTTCTGCCCCCCCCCCCCCCCCACGCCCACACGCCTGCCAACTGACCCCCTCCCACCGCCTCCACCCCCCCCTCCCTCCCTCCCTCCCTGCTGTCGATTTATTGTTCATGTTGCTTTATTGTTCGCATCCTTTAGGTAGACTCACCTTAAACTTGTCATTTGTTTGGCTAAAAGCTCTTATAGCTCTTCCCTTGGCACTTACTGGTTTCTCACGATGTATGTTTCATAATCTATAAACCTGCTATGTTTGGGGTCTATCACGTTGCTATGCTCAGTGACCGATGCTCTTTTGTAAAGCTCTCTCTTGTAAGTCGCTTTGGATAAAAGCGTTTGCTAAATGAATACATGTAATTATAACCCCCTCCCCACCCATTCCCCCTCCCACCCAGCCTCCTACCACCTGTCCTCTCACCCACCCAGCCCCCTCCCACCCAGCCTCCTACCACATGTCCTCTCACCCACCCAGCCCCTTCCCACCCAGCCTCCTACCACATGTCCTCTCACCCACCCAGCCCCTTCCCACCCAGCCTCCTACCACATGTCCTCTCACCCACCCAGCCCCCTCCCACCCAGCCCCCTCCCACCCAGCCCCCTCCCACCCAGCCCCCTCCCACCCAGCCCCTTCCCACCCAGCCTCCTACCACATGTCCTCTCACCCACCCAGCCCCCTCCCACCCAGCCCCCTCCCACCCAGCCCCCTCCCACCCAGCCCCCTCCCACCCAGCCCCTTCCCACCCAGCCTCCTACCACCCAGTCCCCTCCCACCCAGCCCCTTCCCACCCAGCCCCCTCCCACCCAGCCCCCTCCCACCCAGCCTCCTACCACATGTCCTCTCACCCACCCAGCCCCTTCCCACCCAGCCTCCTACCACATGTCCTCTCACCCACCCAGCCCCTTCCCACCCAGCCTCCTACCACATGTCCTCTCACCCACCCAGCCCCCTCCCACCCAGCCCCCTCCCACCCAGCCCCCTCCCACCCAGCCCCCTCCCACCCAGCCCCTTCCCACCCAGCCTCCTACCACCCAGTCCCCTCCCACCCAGCCCCTTCCCACCCAGCCCCCTCCCACCCAGCCCCCTCCCACCCAACCTCCTACCACCCAGCCCCTTCCCACCCAGCCCCCTCCCACCCAGCCCCCTCCCACCCAGCCTCCTACCACCCAGCCCCCTCCCACCCAGCCCCCTCCCACCCAGCCCCCTCTCACCTAGCTTCTGCATGCAGGAGTGGAGCCTGGTCTCCAGCAGCAGCACCCTCTGCCTCAGCTCCTCGTAGTCGTAGGCTCCCATCTCCTCCTGGATGGCCAGCAGCACCAGGGACAGGTTCCTCACCTCCTCCCTCAGACGCAGGATCATCTGGGCGTCCAGCTTAAACTGGTCCAGCACAGGAAGCAGGGGCAGCAGCTGGGTCACCTTGTCCTTCAGCTCCTGGGGTTGGGCCAGGGAAAGAGGGAGGGGGAGAGAGAGGGAGAGGGGGAGAGAGAGAGAGAGGGGGAGAGAGATGGGAAGCGAGAGGGGGAGAGATAACGAAAAAGAGGGAGAAAGAGGGAGGAGAGAGGAAGAGAGGGAGAGAGAGAGGGAGAGAGATAAGGAGAGAGAGAGAGGGAGAGGAAAGAAGGAGAGAGGAGAGGAGAGGGGGAGAGAGAGGGAGAGGGGAAGAGAGGGAGAAGGAGAGGTGAAAGGCGTGTGGATTAAAGAGATGAAAACAAGGCAAAACCAGAGAGGAGTCACAGAAGGTCAAACACATATTAAGTCACTTCGTCGAGGCGTCGGCGGAACTGCAAACACGACCCCTTCCAGGGTTCCGACTCCAGAACGTTCATACGTCAACGTACGTTCTTCTCTGGAGCTGGGCGCTGGTCATCTTGTGCCAGCCTAAACGATGCTCTGTCACAGGGGGAGGGGTGACAGATGTGTCCTCAGCCAGGGGCTGTGGATGAGGGGCTGGGTCGGCATGGCAGCTGAAGGCTTATCAATAAAGGCTCCAAGCAGCAGCAGGTGTATCCATAAAGACCTCCACAGGAGGGGCTGCTTCCTCCTTGTTAAGGTTTATCGTAAATCTGGTGATGGAGCAGCTCTCAGAAGCACAGCACCACATCGTAAATCTCATTTTCCCCTTTCGGGCTGTGAAAAATCCCGTCTCGTTAATCTCCCACTCCCTGCCATTGGCGACTTTCAGCTCCCTGCATCCATCAGATACAAATGTGCTTTTTTAGACTTCTTGGTTTGCGTTGCTCAGCATGAAATGTTGATTCCCTTTGGAGAGCTCGTTTGAAGTTCCCATCTCCCCAACTGGGGTACAAGCCAGTGGTGAAATGATGTTTCAATATTATACAGTTGTGTCGTAAACATCTCTATAACTTCTGTTGCGGGGATTTTAAAGAGATGAATATGCTGCTACTGTACGTTCCCCATTCACAATCACCGCGGGAAAACACTTAGCATTTATCATAGACTATTTTAATCAAACTACTTTATGGTCTGTGCTGGAGGTGACGAATATGTTTAAAGGCCGGTGAAGACAGTGTGCTGACAAGAAGATGAACAGTCTGGGTGATAATGGTCCTGGAGGATTTCGTCTGGATGGAGATAAGGAAGCGGTAAATGTGAATGGATGTGTTTTTTAAGAGAAGGTAACAGGCTTTTAACAGGGAGCGCCCTGCAGAAAGTCACCCCACGAACAGAAGAGGAGGGGAATGGAGGGGATGGTCGGACGATCGGTTTGGGACTCGCGAAGGCGATCGCCTCTTCTGCGAACGCAGCGACGCCCACTGGTTTGAGGAATTTGTATTTTTTAACGAGGTGAAAGGAGGAGTTTAATAATTCAGGTGATTTGAAATGTGCCATTTTACGTGTGATATTTTTAGAAATGCAGATCCGCTGCGTTCACTGAAAAGTCTTGCGTAGGCCTTCACACAACCTGCATAGCTGGTTCTAAGCATGTCAGACGGAAAACGTTCACCCACACACACACACACACACACCCACACACACACACACACACACACACACACACACACACATACCTACACACCCACACACACACACACACACACACACACACACACACACACACACACACACACACACACACACCCACACACACACACACACACACACACACACATACCTACACACCCACACACACACACACACACACACACACACACACACACACACACACACACACACACACACACACACACACCCATACCTACACACCCACACACACACACACACCCACTCACACCCACTCACACACACACATACACACCTACACACACACACACACACACACACACTGTGTGGTACCTGGAAGCTCTTGGGGTTAAGGGTCCGAGGGTTGTCTGAAGCCGTCTTCAGTTTTCCGTCCACCTGCTTCATGAGGTTCTCAGTGTTCCTCACGTACTGCAGGTCCCTGGAGGTCCGCAGATCCAGAACCTCCATGGACTGGCTGATGTTCTGGACCTGGAACACACACACACACACTTAGAACCATGTTCTTGTTGTATCTCATCTCAATCTTTGCTCGTGGGAACGGAGGTGTTGATATTGTTCTTCTGACTCTCCTCATTACTCGGCTACCCAAAGGATCAGGAACAAACAACGTTGTTTGTTTTGTTTCTCTCTCTCTTCAGACCATCTGCAAGCTCAAACCCAGTCTAACCACCCACAATCCTCTCCTCCACACTCCAGACGGCTCTGCATACCAAGCACAAGTCACATACCCCGTGTCAACAAACCTAAACCCCTTTTTTCAGCGACAGTCAATGTTAGGATCATTTTTAGTGATCCCATATTTGCTGTCACAACTTTCATATAATTAATACAATTGTTACCATTTAGAGATAACCATTTGGTTTATTATCTGTTATCTCTGGTTTATAATCTCCCATTATAAACTCAAGCAAGCCATAAAACAAGCTTCCACGAGAACTTCCTGTGTCCCTGTGTCTGTTCTCTCCAAATATGTCTCTGTCTCTGTGTCAAATTATAACCATAGTATCATTGTGTCATTGTTTGTAGTATTGTTTCATTGTTTTATTCCTTTTATGTACTTTGTCTTTTTCCTTCGTGATCTGGATTTAGATCTGAACCTAACTGTCAAAGAAAAGGACCGTGGAATCCAGTTTGGTCTGCAGTGCGTTCTGTCTCGACCCAAGCGCGATATCAAGATCTTAACCCGGACGTTCGGAGTGTTCTTGGGGAGGGAGAGGAGACGGCCCAGCCCTCAGAGCGGAGCCCAGCCCAGACAGAGGGCTCTTCAGCTGGGTAGGAGCGAGCCTCTCTGGCCCTGTTTGGCTGGTTAACACGCTCTGGCGGCGCTATCTGCCGCAGCCTGACTCTCCAACAGCGTGACTCATACCCAGACACACTCCTCACCCTTCCCTCCCCCTCCTCCCTCCTCCTCCCTCCCTCCCTCCTCCTCTTCTCCCTCTCCTCCTCCTCCCCTCTCCCCCTCTCCTCTTCCCTCCTCCTCCCCCCCCCCCCCCCCTAGCCCTCTCTCTTCTCCCCCTCCTCCTCCTCTCCTCTCCCACTCTCCTCCTCCCCCCTCTCCCCCTCCCCTCTTATTCGCTCTCCCTTCTCACCTCTTCATCCTCCTCCACTGGCCTGTCTTTCATTGCCCTGCCTGTCAATCGAGTTGACAATTATCCCTTCTGTTTTCCCCCTCTATGTGGGTGGGCGATGGCTGGGTAGTTAGCATGTCCCTGCCTGCCTGGGTCTTTGAGGATTCTGCTGGGGGGATTTAAATGAGGGGCCGTTCCTGGTGGATGGAGCTGTATTCTGCCCACATCCAGCCCAGCGCCTGCTCGCTCCCTCAGCCATGGACCAGAGGTGTCCTCATTAGTACACTTTGTATTAGACAGGAGCGTTATTTCCTAGCAGCAGGTGTCTTACAAGCTCACGAAAACACCACACCACACCACACCCACCCACCCTGCCCACCCTCCCACCCCCGCTGAACCAATCCTGCAGGGAAATCATTCCACCGCAGCATCGCTTCATCCGCCAGCTTTGCTAAGGAAGTGGTCATTTTTCACAAATATGAACGAACAAACAAATGTAATGGCAAAATATATATTATTCAGAATGTGGTCTATTATGTGTGTGTCTTAGTGTGAATATCTGTTGTGTGTGTGTGGGGGGGTCGGTGTAAAGAGGTGGGGTGAGTTGGGGTGAATTGAGGGTGAGTTGGGGTGAGATGGGGTGAGTTGGGGTGAGTTGGGGTGAGTTGAGGTGAGTTGGGGTGAATTGAGGGTGAGTTGGGGTGAGTTGGGGTGAGTTGGGGTGAATTGAGGGTGAGTTGGGGTGAGATGGGGTGAGTTGGGGTGAGTTGGGGTGAGTTGAGGTGAGTTGGGGTGAATTGAGGGTGAGTTGGGGTGAGTTGGGGTGAGTTGGGGTGAATTGAGGGTGAGTTGGGGTGAGATGGGGTGAATTGAGGGTGAGTTGGGGTGAGATGGGGTGAGTTTGGGTGAGTTGGGGTGAAATGGGGTGAGTTGGGGTGAGTTGGGGTGAGTTGGGGTGAGATGAGGGTGAGTTGGGGTGAGTTGGGGTGAGATGAGGGTGAGCTGACTATAGAGCGTCAGTGACAGTGAGACGTCTAGAATCAGGTGACGCATCGATCCATGCGAGGCTGCCTGTTCCATTCAGCATCTCAATTCACCCTGGCTCTCCTGACCACAACAGTATCTAATATCTCCCTCCCTCCCTCCCTCCCTCCCTCCCTCCCTCCCTCCCTCCCTCCCTCCCTCCCTCCCTCCCTCCCAAGGGGCTGAACTCTGTACCCTTCAAAACCTCTTATGCAATCCATGCCAGTAGTGCACTAGTGGGAATAGATCTGGACCGGTGGAGGAAAGCCTTTCCAACTGCAGAGAGGAGAGCCACAGTACGAGGCCTGGCCTGCTAGCGTGGGCCTCCAGGGCCAGCTCAGGGGGGGAGGAGCGTGGGGGAGGCAGGGACGCAGAGAGGGCCTGGGATGGAAAGGGTAGGCTTGGGAACTGATATTCCCCCGGCACACTCCTCCTCCACACCGGCAACGCTGCATCTAAACTAGAGATCGATGCAACTGCAGATCAGCCTGGTCAACAACAAGCCCCCCCCGCTGGCCGCGCTCTGGCCAACGCTGTGGGAGAGGGTCTGTGTTTGTCAGCGTGTGTGAGGGAAATCTAGAGAAGAGATGGTGGAGCAGTGGGAGGAAGCCAAGCAGGAGAATTAATTTGGCGTTGAGCGCTTTGAGGCAGCTGCTAACATATTCATGTTACACTTGGAGTTCTTTGATACTTTGACTCGAGATTGTGAACTCACAGGTTTACCAACAAGACAGGGAGGCATGTGCGTGCATGGGTGTGTGTGTGTGTGTGTGTGTGTGTGTGTGTGTGTGTGTGTGAGAGAGAGGAGAGAGCGATGAAAAACAGAGCACCTGAAAGCGACAGCAAGATGGAGAGAAAGATAATAAATATGCTTATTTATGCTGCTGTTGTGGGCGCACATACAGAGTGAAGCAATATGAAGCTCCATTCTGTCTTTACATTTAGCCTAATGGATTCAATTAAAAACACTCTAAGGCTGAATGAATCCCATTCGATGGGAACATTCAGGACAATGCTTTCTTTTACGTTTAGCCATTTCAACTTTTCAACCGTTTTCAGAATTGCGCATCGTGATATTTCTGGTATAAATTCAAATCAAAATAAATGACATTGCGTTGTGCGTGAGTGTGTGCGGTCGCAGAGCGTGCCAGCCGTCACCTTCTCCATGAGCTGGCGTAGCTGCCGGCTGCGAGGGTCGCGGTTACACATGTTCTGGGCGGGCGCCACCACGGTGCAGATACACTTCCCATCTGCGTCCTGCGCCGAGCTGTAGATCTGCCAGCCCTCCTCTGGGCTCGGGTACAGCGCCTGGACGGAGAGAGGGAGGGGTTAGAGACGGACGTGGAGGAGGGGGGGGCTGTATCAGTCGGTGGTGGAGGGTGGGGGGGGTGGGTGGGTGTGCTTGTGTGTGAGAGGAGGCGGGGCCGGGGGTATTGTCATTTGCGAGACACTGAACGATTTTCTAAGTCAGGGACACGTGGGAGCATAAGAAAACTGGGAGACAGAGAGAGGGAGAGAGAGGGAGAGAGAGATAGGGAGAGGGGGGAGAGAGGGAGAGAGAGAGAGAGAGAGAGAGAGAGAGAGAGAGAGGGGGAGGAGAAGAATGAGGTCTTGGTGCAGAGGATGGACAAATAAAGATGCAGGATGGCGGAGAGACCGAAGCTGGGAAGAGATAACAAAGGACCCGAGAGATGAGGGGAGGGGGGAGAGGAGGGGAGAGTGGGAGAGGAGGGGAGAGGGGGAGAGGAGGGGAGAGAGGGGGAGAGGATGGTGTCCTGTGTGAAAGGAGAGCATCTAATAAGTTTGGACACGGAGAGGAAATGGAGCTGTTTGAGATCGATACAGCTTCTCTTCACCGGGGGGGGGGGGGGGGGGCTAAAGGGATGGACGTCTCTCTAGCTAATGTAATCAAAAGTAGTGCACATGTGCACACATACCATTTCTCATGTCTCTGTCTCTCCCTCTCTCTTTCTTTCTCTGCCTCTCTCAAGCGCACACGCATGAACACACACGCTGAAACTGGCTCACATCACCAGACACACGAGGAGCAGACTGTACTGAAGGAGGAGAGCAGACATTTCAGTTACGCAATCACTGACATGACACGAGTCAAGAAACGGAGGAAATGACAATCGTCCTTTCCCTCTGCTGTGCTGTGCATCACTGTGCTGTGCTGTCCACTGTGCTGTGCATCACTGTGCTGCTGTGCTGTCCACTGTGCTGTGCATCACTGTGCTGCTGTGCTGTCCACTGTGCTGTGTATCACTGTGCTGCTGTGCTGTGCTTTCCACTGTGCTGTGTATCACTGTGCTGCTGTGCTGTCCACTGTGCTGTGTATCACTGTGCTGCTGTGCTGTCCACTGTGCTGTGCATCACTGTGCTGCTGTGCTGTCCACTGTGCTGTGTATCACTGTGCTGCTGTGCTGTCCACTGTGCTGTGCATCACTGTGCTGCTGTGCTGTCCACTGTGCTGTGTATCACTGTGCTGCTGTGCTGTCCACTGTGCTGTGCATCACTGTGCTGCTGTGCTGTCCACTGTGCTGTGTATCACTGTGCTGCTGTGCTGTCCACTGTGCTGTGTATCACTGTGCTGCTGTGC